>MDKJ01153986.1:0-21978 GCA_005239525.1 Nicotiana knightiana | reverse complement strand
AGTAGGGTGGGTGGTGGCAAAAAAATACTTTTTGGAGAGAGGGCATGGGGTGGGGTTAGGTGGGTTGGGTGTGGGGTGTGGGGTGGGTTGGTGAGGGTATGGAATAGGGTGGGGAAACTTGAGAAGGAGTTTTGTAAAATGTTTTCCCTTCTCTTGATAGGGAAAATATTTTCCTCCAATTGGAGGAAAATGAGTTGATGTGAAAAATATTTTCCAAAATATTTAAGTCAACCAAACATGAGAAAATTGAAAAACATTTTCCTTCATTCCAAACACACCCTAAGTGATATGGAAAGTAAATTTGACATTAAAAATAAGATGAGGACATAAAAATAATTAAGTGAAAAGTTTATATTTGTTTTGGAAATGTATGTGAGGACTACAAAAGTCCTTTGATTCTCCCTTATTATATATAGTAATAATTGGCCGGGTCCGGATCATAGCTACCTCTTCAACACACTTTACAATTTCGAAGACCTCCCTTTTAAGTTCTATAGCTTTTTTGGCCAAGCTTCTCAAAAGGTCAAAAGTATTTTTTTTTTTCAAAAGTATTTTTCTTTTTTAATTTAAGGTGTTTGGCCAAGCTTTTTTTGGGGGGAAATGCTTTTAGGAAGAAGCAGAAGCAGTTTCTGAGAAGCAGAAAAAAGTAGTTTCTTCCCAAAAACAGAAGCAGAAGCAGTTTTGACTTTTCTTCTTACCAAGAATACCCTTAACAAAATATAGTATATACCAAAATAACCGTTAATCATAATACTTAAGATATTAATGTATAAATATTTCTTATTATTTTTAGGATAGCTTTCTAATATATAGTGACTTTAGGGGTGAATATTTTTATATTTTGTTGAATAATTTTAATATATTTAACTTATTTTAAAAGAATTAAGTACTTTTAAATTTTATTTCATAGTTTACTTAAATAAAATAAAAAGATTTAATTATTTTATGTAATAACAAAATTTTGAGAATTATTTATTTACATTCATTTTCTTATTCGTAATTTGATACTTAAAAGCACTTTCTGAAAAACTTGATCAAACACAAATTATTGCTCAAAAGTGATTTTCATAGTGATTAGCCAAACACAAATTCTTTCTCTCCAAAAGTACTTTTGAAAAAAATACTTCTCAAAACAAGTTGATTTCTCCAGCTTGGCCAAATAGACCATTAGCATTATAAGTTAGAAATCTTAACGTAAGATTTCCCAACTTACCTAACTCTAGCAAATAATCAGACTTACTAAAACTAGTCAAATATATATCTATATCTATCTATTTATTTATATTATTATAAAAGCAAGCACGAATACAATATTGGCTTACAAAAATATCCTTACAAAATTAAACTTAATATGTCACGACTCAAATTCCATTAAAGGTCGTGATGGCGTCGGATACCGCTGTCAGGCAAGCCAACAACAAATACTTAATTTTATTCTCATTTTACTATTTTTATAAATTTTATTTTCCTTTAGTTAAACTGTAAAAATGAAATTTACAAAGTAAATAGTAATATTTTACAACAACTTTAATTACAGTGCAACCCATAATCGCCCCAAAACTCAGTGTCACAAGTGCATGAGCATCAACTAGGAAATAAAAGAAAATGCAACGCCTGTCCAGAATATAAATTTGGACAGGAAAGAAAATATAAATACTCTGAAGGAGACTCTGCTAGCTGCTGTCGTGATATAGAGTGCAACTCATTTAAGTCCCCGTATGCATATACACATCTGCTCTCACAAGGCCACTAAACATAAATGCACCTGCACAAAATGTGCAGCTAGTGTAGTATGAGTACGTAAATCAACGTGTACCCAGTAAGTATCATGTCTAACCTCGAAGACGTAGTGACGAAGGGTCGACTCCGACACTCACTATGGGCTATCATTAAAATGCCGAAATTATAATTAAACATGAAATATATGAAGCAGTTGAAGGTTCAATTATCAAGAAGTAAACATCTCTTTTATTATTTAGGGAGTCTCCATATCTGGTTTCGTCGTTTAATAATTTATATCTCAAGCAAACAAAGCAATATCAATTATATTTTAGCTCCGAAGATCTATCATACGCAAGTCATGCCGAGGACGTACGGCCCGATCCAACATATAAACATAAATTGTGCATTGCGAGTGTCGAATGGCGCGAACCATATATGCATCTATTAATCTACCGAGGCGATCAGCCCGCTCCCGTGAGAGTAGTGAAATTTACTCCGCTAGCGAAATATAAATTGTGAAGCGGTTGCACATAGATTTCTCAAGTTATTACAATATATTCCTCAATTCTTTTCAGAAGTACAAAATTAATTGAAAACTTTCAAATCTCGAAATCTTTAATTTCAACTCCTTTCAAGGCAATTAATAAAACATAATCAAATAATAGTATCAACAAGGCATGGTGTGAACCTAAACTACCCGGACATAGGCATAATTAGTAGCTACATACTGACTCTCGTCACTTCATGCATACATAGCCTCCGCAAGTAAGAGCACACATAAATTCAATTCACCTATGGGGTTAATTTCCTCTTACAAGGTTAGAAAGGAGAGTTACCTCGCTTTGAAGCTCCATCACCGGCTCCCAAGCCCTTCCAAAAACTCAAACTGATGCCCAACGCTCCAAAACTAGTCAATAAACATACAAATCCATAAATATACACTCTAATACTGATTATAATCCAATTTATAACAATTCCTAACCCCGCCTGAAAAGTCGATAAAATCACCCTCGGGCCCACGTGTCCGGATTCTAAAAATTTTCGAAGATAAACTTTACCCATAACACCACGAACTCAAATACCAATTTCTAGGTTTTTCTTCAAAACCCCAAATTTTCACTAATTTCCATGCTAAAATCTATATATAATCAATGTATTTAACTCAAAATAGGTGGGGATAACTTACCTTGCCACTGATGATGAAAACCTCCTCTTGAAGCTCTCCAAGAATCGTCCAAACCAAGAGAAAATGAAAAAAAATGGGCTAAATCCGTCTCCAAAGAAATACACTACCCAGCGATTCCTCGCACCTGCGGTCACTTGACCGCTTCTGCGGTTCCGTAGGTGCGGCCAAAATACCGCCTCTGCGGTCCTCCTCCATAACCCTCGACTCTGCATGTGCGGCCCCTATCCACTTATGCGCCTTCGCTTCTGCAGCTCCACGTGCGCAGGTGCGGTCCCGCTTTTGCGGAACTCGACCACATTTGCAGTCCCAACCTTCTCCAGCCTAAGCCGCTCTCGCGACCTCGTGGACGCTTCTGCGGCTCCGCACCTGCGTCCCTAACCTCGCAGGTGCGGTTACACCAGAAGACAGCAGTTTCAACACCTTCATTAGGCCAAACTCAATCCGCTAATCATCCGGAATCCACTCGAGGCCCTCGGGACCTCAACCAATTATACCAACATGTACTAAAACACCATACAGACTTAGTCGATCCTTCAAATCACATCTAACATCATCGAAATCACAAATCGCAACCCAATTCAAACTTAATGAACTTTAGAACTTCAAACTTTTACTTTCGATGCCGAAACCTATCAAATCACGTCTGATTGACCTCAAATTTTGCACACAAGTCACATTCGACATTATAGACCTACTCCAACTTCCGGAATCGGAATCCGACCCCGATATCAAAAAGTCCACTTACGGTCAATCTTCTCAAAAACCTTCAAACTTCTAACTTTCACTAAATGACCCAAAAATGACCTACCAACCTCAAATTCCAATTATGGACGCGCTCCCAATACCAGAATCACCATACGTAGCGATTTCCAGACTCAGAATCCCAAACGGACATCAATAACCTTGAAATGCACTTTAACCCAAATTTATGAAATTCTTTCGAAATGCCAACCTTCCACAATAGGTGCCGAAACGCTCCCGGGCTATCTAAAACCCGATCCGAACATACGCCCAAGTCCATAATCATCATACGAACCTGTTGGAACCATCAAATTTCGATTCTGAGGTCGTTTACTCAAAATCAACCTTTAGTCAGATCCTTTAGCTTCCGAAATGAGAATTCTCTTTCCAAATCCACTCCGAACTTCTCAAATTTCAATTCCGACCATGTGTACAAGTCATAATACATGAAATGTAGCTGCCCATGGTCTCAAACCATCGAATGACGCGCTAGAACTCAAAACAACCTGTCAGATTGTTACATTCTCTCCCACTTAACACATACGTTCGCCCTCGAACATGCTAAGAACTGCTCCGGAGTTGTCCAAAAATCATTGTTCAACACCTCGTGCACCTACCTGTGCTACCATAACCCAGTTGAGCACATCAGCTCAAGCAAACCTGCAATTTCTCCTTTTCATTTAGTCAAATAAGTCTTAGAACCAAATTCCAACATCTGAAATCCTCTACCATGTCTGTTTCCAACATACGAACACCGTATCCATCACTACACGAAGTACCAATACATGATTGTATACTCTTATCAAATTCACACCATGCACCACATTATTCACATGGCCATAATGACTTCCCCTGACAACAATAGTCGAATCCCACGAATCTGTTGCCCACAACACACCTCATGAAGCATATAAGTCCCGTTCCAAGTCTTGCAATACTGCCACGAAGGAAGAGATGTGTAGAAATTCATAACCAACTGCCGAGTCAACAAATCATTGAGTCTCTCCTCCTGATAAGAACCATTCCCTCATTATGAACCAAATAATGATATTTGCGTTCAAATATGCCGCATATAAATCCGATCGCACTGATCCCAGGTCCAATAATCTAGTCTCACCCAGTATAGGTTACTCAGGCAATAAGCCACCTCAGACACTGCTAAAAGTCCCATATGATGCCTCACTGTGCAACAAGCTACAAACTCAAATGTGATACATAAAGAACAATGAATTCTGGAAAGAACTACTCAACCCATGCGACTAATTAAACAACCGAAAAGACATTATGAACCTTCCTCAGAAACTGAGAAACAAAACATACAATATTAGGTATAGGGAATTGTACTCAACATCACACTGTTACGGCGTGTAACCCGATCCAACCATGATACCATTGCGGCATGCAACCCGATCCAACCATGATACCCGTGGAGGCGTTCCACCCGATCCACACATAATAATCTATAAGAAAATACTTACCGAGCTAAAATGATCATAACTACGAAATACTCGAATGTCGACCATAAGCATGCGAAGTGCAATATACAAATCCTGGGTAGACGGACAGCGCCATACATTACGAAACTCAATCAGAACTACGGTGCAATAAATGACCTGCATCTCGAGAGCCATCATGATCTCACAACACCACAAATTACTCGGGATCTCAATACGAGTGCAAATAACCAAACCGCCTCACAACCCACATGGCATAATACAATATTACATGAAATAGCCGACGACGAAATAACATCCAATGTTCTGGGTAGACGGACAGCGCCATACATTACGAAACTCAATCAGAACTACGGTGCAATAAATGACCTGCATCTCGAGAGCCATCATGATCTCACAACACCACATGAAATAGCCGACGACGAAATAACATCCAATGTCCTGGGTAGACGGACAGCGCCATACATTACGAAACTCCTCCATAAACAATGCTATGCTCCTCCATAAACAATGCTATGCTGACATGAACACATCCGGCATGATACAGAGCTCACATTCACATTTAGATCCACCCACAGACCTCAAGATGATTCTGATCGTATCGCATTGAGCCAATAATCTTCCAGGGATCCACAATAACCCATTTTCCCCTGACACACAAAACAACCGTCAAATTCGGAACAAACTTCCATCATTCACAACCAAATGAACCGAGCGCCCTTCAGGCATAAATTCTCACATTAGCGATAGTACCACAATCTACGCACTTGGTTTCAACCTTCAATCAACTAAGTGACTACATGTCACATCTATATGATCCTTCCGTGGGATACGCTCCCACAACCTTCCACACCAGGTAACAAGTCTGCACATTGTCACACCCCTTTTTACCCCCAAAAGATATTAGTTATGGATTGTGGGTTAAAGAGTTTTTCCAATTAAAATGACAAATTTGAGTAGGGATTATTTTATTTATAGATTCGCCACTTGGAATTGATTTTTCGCTGTTCCAAGTCACCTTTTATTTGAATCCCAAATCAAAGAAAGGTTTGACTCTATTTTTATCGGTCCGCGAAAACAAAGTTCGGGTAAGGAATTCTATTGACTAGGGAGAAGGTACGAGGCATTCCCCGAGTCCTGTGGTTCTAGCACGGTCGCTTTATTGACTTAAAACTTGGGTTGACTTAATTTTGGACAAACTGTGATTTATTTGATTTTTAATTATTTTACCCATCCGCTTTTAATTATTAAAATTATTAAAGAAAATTTTGAATAATATTAAATTGTCCTAACCGCACCACGCAAGTGAATGTGCGACCGAGACAAAGTTTATTAATCGTGTCATAACCGCGCTATGCAAATGAATCCGCAATCATGACAAGGATTACTAGTACGCTATTACTTTTAGAAGAATTACTACATTTGTGGAAATGAATTTTGGAATTTATTAAATGTCGAATATCGCGCTACGCAAGCGAATCGGCGATTTATAGCAAGGGATCAACTAATTTAGGAATTAATTAAAGCTAATGGATATGATATGAGATTATTAAATTAATTGAAGGTAGTTAATTTATTAGTAATAAAATCTGATTTTTATTGAAATTAATTGGTGGAAACATGACACTTTAAAGCTTCGTCCAACTTGTGGCTTTTGTTGTTGTGGATCTGGAAATCAATTTCATTTGACCCATAATTCATTTTGTGTCCAGCATGGCCCAATGGATTTAGTAGCCAACCAAAATTCTAACCAAGAGAACATTCTTTAATAATCACATGAAACGTATTACCAACTACACTCTAGCAATTGACATGAACTAAGACAAACCCCTTGCTGTAACTTCCTCAAATTCACAAACGTGCCTTGACATGAAATTCTGAAGAGCTAAAGATAATTTTATAATTTAAACCAAGATCTTATGTTAAGAACTCCAAAGAAACGATTACTCACTCTCAAACAAACCTGACATAATTTTTTGTTTCATAATATGCAATCACTTAAAATTATTTTCAGCAATTAAGAAGAACGAAACATTTCAGAAAGAAAACTTTTCTCAAGGTCGGTTCAAACATTTTAATTCTCAATTGGCAATAAACGAAGTACCCAATAGTCACACATAGTCTTATTTTATCTTCAAACACTCATTTCTACTTAAAACCACTCAGAGAAACTATAACAAAAAAAGAAAAAAAGAAAAAAAACTTTTAACGTGCGTCTTCTATTTAAACTAAAAGAAGAAGAAAAAGAAGCTAATATTCTGTTTCTGTAACAAGATATCTCAATATACTAAGTATAGTTTCACAAATGAATTTTTAAATTAAACACAAACATTTACTCTAAGCTATTACCTATCAGAAGATTTTAAATCGATCTTCCATCTATTTGTTCCTTAAGCTAAACTATGCCCTCACACGAGTCGAATCAGTCACCATAGTTTCTTAGCAAACTAAAATAATCATATACAACTTAAAGAAAGATTAACAGAAAACTCCTTGAATTCCTCAAACCTGATTACCATTAGACTAATGAAAGCTCTCAACCACATCCGTGTTTAGACCAAAAATAGAGCCAAATACAAATGTTGTCTCAGTTTAACAGGAAACCTAGAACACTTGAAGCGAAAACATGAGACTGAAACTTATTCTACAACATATTTCATCACCCAGCAATTTAACTTCCATAACTAACCAGAAAAATTGAATTAAAATGCATGAACAGATCCAAATAGCCATTCTAAATCAATTTTCCATTCAAAGAACCATGTATTCAATCAAAACATATTCTTATCACGTCATATTCAACTAAGAAGTAAATTACAAAGTTGGACGAAATACCTAGTTCGCAGAAGTAGAAAGAAAGCAGCTGAGTGACAGAACAACAAACAATTTTAGTTAGAGCGAACCATCAACATCAGTAGAATTTCAGGAGTAATCAAACCCAGAACTCAGTAAGAAGCAGAAATCGATGATATGTTTGAAAGACCGGAAACTAGAAGAGAAACTTCAAGAGTTCATGTGCTTCTTTCTGGAAATGTTTTAGCTAAATGATGTGTGGCTATAATTCATGATTTAGCGCATTATGTGCCTCACATTTTACGTGCTTTAATAATAAAAATATATTTTGTTTGAGCGTAATTGAGTTTATTTTATGTGTAGGTGAATTAGAAATGGAAGTCGAGCTAAGTGGATGCTTAAACGTCGAAAGTGCGCTTGAAAATGCTGAAAAGGAGATGCCAGCTTGACCAGGCTTTAGCCTGGCGAGGCCAGCTTAAAGCCAGGACAGAACAGGCTTTAGCCTGGCGAGGCCAGGGTCCAGATCCGACTTTCCAAGTCTTAAACACTTTCCCGGCGCAATTAGGAGTGACTTACACATTTAGGCTTATTCCAAACATATAAATAGACCCAAAAACACAACTTTGAAGGACTTTTGCCATTAGAGACAATAGGAGATCGTGGAATACTACTCGGGAGTTAAAAATATTTATTTTTACATCCCTTATTCCTTACTCTGTAATTTAATTATGCAATTTACTTTGAATTTGATTACTATGAGTATGAGGATCTAAACTCCTAATCTAGGATTTTGATGGAACCTATTGAAGGATTAATTTCTCTTTATGTTAATATAGATTTGCCAAAATTTTATATCTATTTGTTCAACTACATGCTTGTTGTAGTTAATTGAAGGGCTCTCAATTAGCTGTGCCTATTTAGTATGTATTACTCGGGAAAGAGTGCTTATTTAGGTAGTTGTTGAACAACATCACTCCCGACGTATATGAGGGATCAATAACGAAGGGTTTAAAGGTGGGATTAGGGATAACGAAATCTTGGGTGCGATCTAAGTGAGTTATAATTAAAGCTAGCTAGCGTAATTCGGGAGAATATGTCTAGTAAATTGTTGTAATTACTCAGGAGAGATTTACGACAGTCAAAGTGCTCATGATCGATAGAGAAGACTAGACAAATTTACCAAACATAACAGAAGGGATTCCAACAATAAGGGAAATCATAACCTTAGATCATTCATATTATTGTTTACAACCCGTTCTTAGTTAGCTCTTAGTTACTATAGTTTCATTAAGTAATAGTTAGTAGAAAACAACCATTTGTTATTTAAATATCTGTGGAAATTGATTACGTGGAATTGTGTGAGTCTGATAGCAGTAATTGATAGGTTAATTCCCTGTGGGATTCAACTCTGGAATTAATGTTCAGAATATATTTGCAGCGATCGCTTAGTCCATTTTATAAAGCGTCGTTGGGCGTGATCAAATTTTGGCGCCTTTTCCCGGGGAATTAACGGTGTTATCAATTACAGTTAAAAGAAGTGCAAAAATTCTTAGTGTAGTCAATTTTCTTCACTTTCAATCAACTACATTGAAATTTTAACGTTTGTAATCTTTGGTGTTACAAGTGCATGCCTAGAAACTCCTCAAGAACTGTTGAAGTGTTTGAAGCATTATCAGATCCTGAGAAAGTTTTCAAGGCCTTGAATCGGGCAAACAGGAAAATCAAACAACAACAAAATTCAACTGAGCAACTTGCACCAGACATGGCAGATCTGGTAAATAACAGAGATAATGGGGATAACGTGGAGAATCCAAATGAGCAGGTGGTAGAGTCTCTTGTTCCAAAGGCTGCTTTGTATGATTGGGCACAACCCACAACAAGCAATTTAGCCACCGCGATTATAGTCCCGCAGATTTAGGCTGATTCATTCCAAATCACAAACAATATGCTGGATTTGTTGCAAAACAAGGGACTATTCTCGGGGTCATACATTAAAGATCCTCACATCACTTAAATAATTTTCGGTCAATCTGTCAAACACAAAGACAGCACGACGTGACTCCAGAAGCAATAAAGATATTGTTGTTTCCATTCTCTGTGACATGAGCAACTCAGACTTGGCTCGATTCACTCCCCATAAATTCCATCTCTACTTGGGAGGAATTAGTTAAGCAATTTGTGAACAAATTTCATCCACCTAGTAAGACTTCTCAGCAAATTGATGAGATCTTGAGCTTCAGACAGAAACCAACAGAAACATTGCAAGAGACGTGGGAAAGATCAAAAGACTGCTGGTTTTATTTTCACACCATGGTATTCCTGAGCAGATGTTGGGACAGAGGTTCTACATGGGTCTAGCATATAGTGTGCAAGCTAATGTTGATGCTTCAGTCGGTGGAGCATTCTTGAGTAAAACATTCAGAGAGAGCAAGATCCTGCTCGACAAGATGGCACAAAATTCAGGATGGACAACCAGAACGCCCCCATCACTCCAGCGGTCCACTTAGTGGCCTTAGATCCAGCCAATTCCATAGTTGAAAATATGGCCACACTGATGACACAAATGAGCATCCTCACTAAAAAGGTTGAAAAATCAGGTCAGAAATAGCAGGTGCACATAGTTGATACAACCAATGGGGACTTATGTACATCTTGCATTAGTCATTCATTTGGTGGCATGTGGAGATCACCAACACTATCCGAAAAACATGAATTATGTTTCTAACTATGGGGGACAAAGACCAGGTGGTCAGAATTGGAGTCAGCAGAATCAACAATACAGGCCAGCCCCACAACAACACAATAATAACAGTAATATGGGAGCAATGCGACCACAAGGCAATATGGTGCCTTACCAAAGGCAACAAGCTACAACAATCAGAATCAACAACAGGGTTATCATCCACCTCAACAACAACACAATGGGAGACAAGAAAATGGGTTCGCTAGACTCGAGGGAATGATGCAACAAGTGATTAGGTCCAATGCAAAAATGACTAAAATATTATACTCACACGAGTCAGCTATAAAAAATATTGAGGTCCAATTGGGTCAGATTTTGATGGCTCTGAATAATCGTTCTCATGGGACGTTACCTGCAGACACACATATAAATCCAAAGGAGCAGGGCTCGAAGCAGCTAATGGCAGTGAGTCTACGTAATTGTAGAGACCTAGACTTGGAGCAAGACATAGCTCGCGAAAGCATACCTACTGAGACACTTGTGCCAATTCCCATTGAGGTAGAAGATTCAGCAGGGTTGACTGAGGTGACAGTACAAATGCCCAGGAAGATGCCAGCAAAGAAAAAGAGGCTGAGAAAGAAGCTGAGACAGCACGGGAACCGGTAGTGGGGCCAGTGCCGGAACAAGAGAAAAACCAAATCACAGGAAAGAAACTACCTCCAGCACCATTCCTACAGAGGTTGGCCAAATATAAAAAAGATGAGCAATATAAGAAGTTCTTGGAAATATTGAAGCAAATTCAGGTAAATATTCCATTGATTGATGCTTTAAAGGAGATGCCTGGCTATGCGAAAATGATGAAGGACTTGATATCCCGCAAGTTTATCTTCCAAGACTTGGCCACAATACTCATACTTTTAGTGTCGTTGTGACGATACCCATTGCTGAGAAGTTGTCTGACCCAGGGAGTTTCACAATTCCTTGCATTATAGGTAACTTTGCATTTGCTAAGGCACTGTGTGATTTGGGGGCAAGCATAAATCTTATGCCCTTGGCTATCTATAAAAGGCTTGGGATTGGAAGAGCTAGACCCACGTCCATGTTATTGCAGCTGGTTGACAGGACAGTAAAGAGGCATTCTGGTATCCTCGATGATGTGTTGTTGCAGGTTGGGAAATTTGTGTTCCCAGCAGATTTTATCATTCTGGATTGTCGGGTTGATGAGGAAATTCCCATAATTTTGGGAAGACCATTCTTGGCCACGGGGAGAGCTCTAATTGACTGCGAAACTGGAGAGCTCAAGATGAGATTAAATGATGAGGAAATAACATTCAATATGCAGAAATCTATGAGGTGACCAAGTGAATTCGCCAATTGCTCTTTAATAGATGTCGTGGATGTAATCTTGGAAGAGGATGACGAAACATTGAACATTGAGGATCCTCTAGCAGCTTGTCTCATGAACCTAGATGAGGTTAATGGTGAAGAATTGGCAGAATGGGTGCTTGCTCTTGAGGGCAAAGGTTTTTGGAAGAGACCATTCGAATTTGAGCCCCTGCACTTAGAGGAAAGGAAAACTCCTCCAGTCAAGCCATCCATAGAAGAACCACCACAGTTGGAGCTGAAGCAACTGCCCGCCCATCTCAGGTATGCATTCTTAGGACCCAACTCGACTTTACCTGTTATTATCTCATCTAGTTTGTTAGATGTGCAGGCAGAACAACTTTTGTAGGTACTGACGAAGTGCAAGACTGCAATTGGTTGGACCATTACAGACATCAAGGGTATCAACCCAGCTTTCTGTATGCATAAGATTTTACTGGAAGATGGGAACAAACCTTCCAAAGAACATCAAAGAAGGCTGAACCCCAACATGAAAGAAGTGATTAAGTGGTTAGATGCGGGAATCATATTCCCCATCTCTGACAGCAACTGGGTTAGGCCAGTTCAGTGTGAGCCAATTCAAGAGGCAAAGGACGAGGTAGATGACCGTTATATTCTAAAATTTTCAAGTCCGTTTAGGCAAAGTGGCACTCCTCCGTTGAAAGCCAAAAAGTGCATAAAGAATCATTTAATTCTTGGCTCACAACAATTTGTATCACCCCAAGAGAATGGTCATAGAGTAGAATCAAAACTTGGGGCAATTCATAAGTTCAAAGTGGAGGCAAAAGGAGCATGGAAAGAAAATCTATTGGAAGGAGGCAACAACAAACTAGATGGCTGGAACTAAGTGTGAGGTACCCGCACGAAGGACCAAGCCTGGGGAGAAGTCTGAGTACCCAACTGCTAGTTCAGCCTTTGGCCTACCATGGAGTTTCTGTTACCCTCTTATCAGTTATGGTGTGAATTGGGGACAATGCACAATTTTAAGTGTGGGGTTAGGAGATTGTCTGGGTGAATTTCTATGCTATTTTAGTTGTGTTAGTTTAATTGAATAATATCTTTTTTAGAAAAATGAAAAAAAAAGCATAAATATGTTGGACTTTTCCCGACGATAGATCTCCTAGAAAGTTTTCTTGAGGGAAGTAAGTCTAACGAAAATACCAAAAAGATTTTTTTAGGTAGTGTAGTAATTCCCCCTTAGTTTTTTTTGGGCCGCAGTTATTTTCCAAGGGTTTTTAGTTGAACCGGGTGTAGGTAGTTTTAATTTTTAGGAGTAGAAGTGCATGATGGCTATGCATTTAATCGCAGCAATATCTCTGAGCTTTGTGATGCCTTGAGAATTAGTCAGTGCTTTGGTTGTGACGCTTAGGCTCAACTTTTGACTCTAGGATAAATACCTTAAATCGTGGATTCTTAAATTTGCTTAACTGCTTTGACTCGAGTGTCATGATAAAACCAATCCTGAATGAGTTTGTGCCAAGTCTGTGTGAGGTTTTTATGTATTTTGTGCATTGCATTTGATGTCTAGAACTTGGCCAATGTGTGTGCAAAGCGAAATAGTAGTCTTGTTCAGTCTGAAAAGGTGATATAGGCATTTCCTTGTTAAGCCATATATATATAGAGTATCTACCTAAATGTTATGTATCATAGTTAACCTCTTTGAGCCTATAATACTGCTTCTTTGGCAACCACATTACCAGTTGTACCCCGTTATTTGAACCGACCATATATTTGAACCTTGTCACCTCTCATGAGCACTTGAATTGTGATGAATTATGGAAAAGTTAAAGTGTGAGGTGGTGGGTTGGCTTTTGAGTAGAACAATGAAATGAGGAGAAAGGTGTACCGTATGAAAGGAAAAAAAAAGTGTCAATAAAAGCCATTTGAAAAGAGAAAGAAAAAAAAAAGAGAAAAAAAGAAGAGATATTGATATAATAGCTGTAGTGTATGAAAAATAATTCTTGATGGTGATGGCTATTGATGTACTGGTGCTTAAAGAAGTAGGGGTAAAATATAGTGAAGTTAAGGTGGAATTTTGGTTTGGCATAAGTATGAGCTTGAAGGTTAAAGTGTTTGTATTAAAGTGCTTAAGGGAGGTGTAGTCACTCTTATATCTAAATGTATCTTACCCGTCCCGCAGCCTACATTACAACCAATGAAAGTCCTATTTGATCTTAGACTGAATGGACTCAATTAGTGGAGTATTACACTAAGGGCAAGCTTATGGTACGTCATTTGGGGCATATGAATGTTATTTCTAAGAGCGAGTGAATTTTTCCTATCTTTAGCTCCTATGTTATTAAAATTCATGGTGTGTGGAACTAAGCTCTTTGATTGGGTGAGGACACATGATTCATAAAGGAAAGGTAATGTTGTTGGCCTCCATGTTAGAGTAAGTAAGTGAATTGTAAATAAAGCATGGTATTTGTGAGTCGGTTATTGAGGCGAGGATGTCACACCGTTGTGCTTAAACTATTTTAAAAATTATTGGTATAACGAGCTAAGGGAATTACTTAATAAGTTGTGTTCATGAGTGTAGTTTAATTGCTCGAGGACGAGCAAATATTTAAGTGTGGGGAATTGATGTGTGGCTATAATTCATGATTTAACGCATTATGTGCCTTGCATTTTACGTGCTTTAATGATAACAATACACTTTGTTTGAGAGTAATGGAGTTTATTTTATGTGTAGGTGAATTAGAGATGGAAGCCGAGCTAAATGGATGCTTAAACGTCAAAAGTAAGCTTGAAAATGGTGAAAAGGAGAAGCCAGGCAAAATCCAGCTCGACCGCGCTTTAGCCTGGCGAGGCCAGCTTAAAGCCAGGCCAGACCAGGCTTTAGCCTGGCGAGGCCAGGGTCCAGATCCGACTTTCCAAGTCTTAAACACTTTTCCGGTGCAACTAGGAGTGACTTACACGTTTAGGTCTTATTCCAAACATATAAATAGACCCAAAAACACAACTTTAAAGGACTTTTGCCATTGGAGACAAGAGGAGATCGTGGAACACTACTCGGGAGTTCAAAACATTGATTTTTACATCCCTTATTCCTTACTCTGTAATTTAATTATGCAATTTACTTTGTATTTGATTACTATGAGTATGAGGAGCTAAACTCCTAATCTAGGATTTTGATGGAACCTATTGAAGGATGAATTTCTCTTTATGTTAATATAGATTTGCCAAAAATTTTATATCTATTTGTTCAACTACATGCTTGTTGTAGTTAGTTGAAGGGCCCTCAATTAGTTGTGTCTATTTAGTATGTATTACACGGGAGAGAGTGCTTATTTAGGTAGTTATTGAACAACATCACTGCCGACGTATATGAGGGATCAATAACGAAGGGTTTAAAGGTGGGATTAGGGATAACGAAACCTTGGGTGCGATCTAAGTGAGCTATAATTAAAGCTAGCTAGCGTAATTCGGGAGAATATGTCTAGTATATTGTCGTAATTACTCAAGAGAGATTTACGACAATCAGAGTGCTCATGATCGATAGAGAACACTAGGCAAATTTCTACCAAACATAGCGGAAGGGATTCCAACAATATGGGGAAATCATAACCTTAGATCATTCCTATTATTGTTTACAACTCGTTCTTAGTTAGATATTAGTTACTATAGTTTCATTAAGTAATAGTTAGTAGAAAACCAACCATTTGATATTTAAATATCTGTAGAAGTTGATTACGTGGAATTGTATGTGTCTGATAGCAGTAATTGATAGGTTAAATCCCTGTGGGATTCGACTCTGGACTTAATATTCGGAATATATTTGCAGCGACCGCTTAGTCCTTTTTATGAGGCGTAGTTAGACGTGATCACTAAACAACAGGAAGTTCTATCCACTTTTAGCTGCTTTTTTTTAGTGTAAAAGATGTCCAGAATGTGGAAAGAACTCCTCTTTATATAAGAGGAGAAAGGACTTTGGGAAAGATTTTGTTTTACCAAAAATCTGTCCAAAATGATAACTCTTTTGACAGAAAATCTGTCCAAAACCAAAAATCTGTCCAAGAAATAGTCTTCTTTTACCAACTAAGGACGGAATTTTGGAGTATTGTACTCCAAAATAGTCCCCGAATAGTAAAAAAAACCAAACAAAGGTCCTACACTCAAGTACCTTCTACTACCCTCACAAACCAAAATCAAACTAAAATATTGCTTCAAACTAGAAGGATGCAAAATCAAATAACCGAATTTAAACTTTTAACTACCACTAGTAATCAAACATGGACGATTATAATTAAGCGAAAAAATCAAAAACAATATTATACATAGTAGTCGATCGATCATTATTAGAACTTAAACCTAAAAAAAACTATTAAACCAAATATGAGAAACTGAAAATCTAAGACAGAGAGAAACGGATTAGGAATTTTACCAAACTCGAGCACCCGGGCAATGGCGGTGGTGGCGATTCAAGAAGTGTTCGATCCCGAGCAAGATCTTATTGTTGATAAACACCAAAACATTTAAACTCTAGTGAACCGGAGTTCAGTTTCAATGTAATCAACAATAAAATCTCGCTCTAGGTCAGAATATAGACAAAAACAAAGAGATTCACCGTTTTTGGTGGCTGCTGGCGACCCGCCGGAATCAAGATCGCCGGAATTTTGGGGTGAGATTGACATCAATAGGTAGGTCTTGAGGAGCTCTATCCATTGATGTAAGTATCATAGGGTGGGGTGTTGTTGTTTGCGGCGAATTTCAAAAAGAAATGCGGGCTAGGGTTTCAGATTTTCTTAGATTTATCGAGATTGGTGGAGTTTTGGAGGATATGAGGCTTGGATTTCATGGAGAGGAGGTTGAGAGAAAGAGATGGTAAACTTTTGGGGTGGTTTGGACGATGGCCGCCGCCGGTGGGTGATTTTCGGTGGCGGCATTGGGGGAGCGGTCAGGGAGGAGAAAAGAGAAGAGAGAATAAGAAGAAAGAGGGAGAGTAATAAGAGAAATGGGGCAAATTTTTGGGGATTTTAGGCTTTATATACCTGGGTGGGAGATAGATAAGGACCGTTGAATCATGAGGGAATGGATGAGTGAGATTGAGTTTTGGTTTCACTCAAATGAAACAACGTAGTTTCAAGGCAAAACTACGTCGTTTTGAGCTCTTTCTTGGCCAGCCACCTAATGGACCGGGTATGACCGAATTGGGCTCGAAAATTGGGCCTGATTTGTGCATAACTATTTGAAATAGGCATTAATCCAATCCCTCAAACCCCTAATTATACTAGGATATTATTTAATCCTAAAGAAAATGTACAAGTAGAAAGAAAATATTTTTGGTATATATAATTTAAAGATGCAAAACTAAAATATACAAATAAAAGGTAAAAATATTTTTGGTATTTTTAATTAAGGAATGCAAATAAAAAATGCACAAACAACTAAAAATCATCCAAATACTAGAATTTCTAGGAGAATTAAAAGCATGCAAAAATTAGTTATTCACAGCTTCCCCTCTTTGCTCGAGTACATAAAGAGTTTTCGTGCAAAGAAAAGTGAATTCCATGACTAATATTTGCTCACACATCACTACAATGAGAGCATTTTTTTTAAAAAGGTGATTGGGCGTTGCTTTCGAGGTTGCCTACATATCCTTGGCTATAAAGGAATCGGGTCAGTGTAGTTCTGGAAAAATTTGGTAGCTGGGACTACCTAACACTGGAGTTAAGACTGTTGCTGATGTTGTTGTTGTTGTTACTGTTACTTGTTGCTTAAATCAAAAGAAGAAGAACTACATGTGCCTGCAAGCTTAAGAGTTACAAAATTCCTATCTATATGCCTTCTGGAGTCAAATCTTGATTCTTGACATGCTCTCTTGTGTTGACCTTAGTTTGGATCTTGACGCTTTTTGAAGAAAATATTATGACACAATCCCAGTTGCTTGCTTTTCCTGATTGAAAATTGAGAAGATGAATCTTAAGAAGCTGGGTTGCTGACACATTGTCAAAGCTAACTCCAACTATCCTATGATCGTCCTTCTGATAATAACTGAAGCTGCAAGCTTCGATCGTCACAAATCGGCTCTACGGCGGGGCCTGCAAAGCCATCAAACACGAACAAAAATTTTCTGCCCCAGTTTGGACTAGGAAAATTTTGGGAGTTATCAGAGGAAGCTATAAACTATCTAATTTATTGAAAGGCAGACAGAAACAGTAGTATAAACTAGCTAAAAGAGATAAAATTTGTAATGAGGGATTGTATACCCTATGCTACCAAGAGATAGGTAATCAGGGGTTGGTACCCTGTATTACTGAAAGGGAAAGTAACCAGGGGTTGGCACCCTGTATCACTAGGAATGAATGTAACCAGGGGTTGGTACCCTATATTACTGAAAGGGAAAATAACCAGAGGTTGGCACCCTGTATCACTAGGAAGGAATGTAACCAGGGGTTGGTACCGTGTATTACTGGAAGAAAATGTAACCAAGGGTTAGTACCCTGTATCACTGAAGAAGAATGTAACCAGGGGTTGGTACCCTGTATTACTAGAAGGAAATGTAACTAGGGGTTGGCACCTTATATTACTAGGAAAAAAATGTAACCAGGGGTTGGTACCCTGTATTACTGAAGATGAATGTAGAACAAAATGAAACCAGGGGTTGTTACCCTGTATCACTTAAGAGGAATGTAACCAAGGGTTGGTACCATGTATTACTGAAGAGGAATATAACCAGGGATTGGTACCATGTATTACTGGAAAGGAATGTAACCAGGGGTTGGCGCCCTGTGTCACTAGGAAGGAAGAAGAGGAATGTAACCAGGGGTTGGCGCCCTGTGTCACTAGGAAGGAAGAAGAGGAATGTAACCAGGGGTTGGTACCCTGTATTACTAAAGAGGAATATAACCAGGGGTTGGTACCCTGTATTACTGGAAAAGAATGTAACCAGGGGTTGGCGCCCTGTATCACTAGAAATAAATGTAACCAGGGGTTGGCACCCTGTATTACTAAGGAAAACCGTAACCAGGGGTTGGTACCATGTATTACTGGAAGAAATGTAACCAGGGGTTGGCACCCTGTATTACTGAAAGGAATGTAGCCAGGGGTTGATACCCTGTATTACTGAAAGAAGTGTAACCAGGGGTTGGCACCCTGTATTACTGATAAAGTGTTGAATCCCTCTAGACGTAAAGGCTTCCACCTGAGTTAAGCTAACGTAAAACAGCCTGAGCGAATAGTACTTCTACCCGGAAATATGAGCTGGATCCCCCTAGGCGAAATAATTGTACCTGAGTTAAGCTATGTAAGACAACCTAAGCGAAGAGTACTTCTACCCGGGACTATGAGCTGGATCCCCCTAGGTGAAATGGTTCTACCTGGGTTAAGTTATGTAAAATGACTTGAGCGAAGAGTACTTCTACCCGGGACTATGAGCTGGATCCCCCTAGGTGAAATGGTTCTACCTGGGTTAAGTTATGTAAAATGACTTGAGCGAAGAGTACTTCTACCCGGAACTACGAGCTGGATCCCCCTAGGCGAAATGTTTCTACCCGAGTTAAACTATGTAAAACGACCTGAGCGAAGAGTACTTCTACCCGGAATTATGAGTTGGATCCCCCTAGGCGAAATGGTTCTACTTGAGTTAAGCTATGTAACACAACCTCAGTGAAGAGTACTTCTACCCGGGACTACGAGCTAGATCCCCCTAGGTGAAATAGTTCTACCTGAGTTAAGCTGTGTAAAACGACCTGAGCGAAGAGTACTTCTACCCAGAACTATGAGCTGGACCCCCCTAGGTGAACCTGTTCTACTTGAGTTAAGCTACGTAAAACACCCTGAGCGAAGAGTACTTCTACCCGGAACTATGAGCTGGACCCCCCTAGGTGAACCTGTTCTACTTGAGTTAAGCTACGTAAAACACCCTGAGCGAAGAGTACTTCTACCCGGAACTATGAGCTGGATCCCCCTAGGCGATACGATTCTACCTTAGTTGAGCTACGTAAAACGGGAGATATGGACAGTAGTGATGCATGCTGAAAATAAAAGAAAAATGGAGATTTTAAGGAGCTTACTTTTGGTGACATTCGTCCTTTGAGAATCTCCATTCTGCACTGCTTTGTTCCTGCTTTCAGACAAAGAAAAATTTGTGAGTTTTCAAAGTTGTGGTTGGTTTGTGGCCTTGATGCCCTATTGTGGTTTGAATTCACGGCCACTCCGCTATTGAAGAACTGATTCTAAATCAGTGTCGTACCGAGGTGCTCGGATACTCTGTATTGTATTCTGGAGACCTCATTTTCCGATGTTGCTCGTGAATGTTTCATACTCGGATGTCCATGGTACCGCCAAACCTTGTCACTAAGGCAAGGCAATTATTCCCTTTAAAATCAAACTCAGTTGTCTTGCACCCAGTACTAGTTTGTGTTCGTAGTGCTTATCAACTTTTCTCATGAAGCAGGTCTTGCTTAGGCGACCTCTTCAATTTCTTTGAGACACTTTGTTCGCCTTATCAAACGAGATCACATATGGATTCATACTTTCATCAATGCCATATATGCCCCAAATTGTGCTCGATATTACGGGGAAACTGTAGCCAGTTTTGCAGCCATTTCTTTGCTTTGCTTTTGATTCAATATTAGACCAAAAGGGACTCAAAGAAAATTATGGGTAAAAACAGAAGAATAATTGAAGGTGATAAAGAACTGTGCTTAAACAAAAGTTGTCCCTTTCAGGGAAAGGATTAGGGAGACTTATCTGGAAGTATGTGTCGACTTCAATGAATCATGACAAGCATTTTGGACTGGACTCCTGATCCATCTGAGCTTTCTAATTCTCAAAATCCGTCGCAAATGTTCATCTTGAAACTGTCTTGGTTATGCTCATGCCGGGGTATCAAAGACCCTCATTCGGCTAGTAGCGCCCTTTGCGGGTTTTCGCTAACTGACCTCTCTAATTTCTCTACTCACCGTCGCCTTATGGTGCCCATTTGGGTTTTCACCAATAAGACTCTCTCATTTGTTCTTTTTTTTTTCCTTTTCTTTAGCTGAGATACGACATGCAGAAGTTTTCCCAATGACCCTGGCATGGGGACTTCAAATATTTTAAAATATCGATTATAAGTTCTTAACAGGGAGAAGGCGAAAAGAACCTTGAACTGAATTACAACTTTTGGAACCGTTTCTACAGAAAAAAACCATAAAATAAAACAAACTTCTGCCCCAGTTTTGAAGTATTGGGAATATGGATTTTTTGTTGTGATGGGACCGAACTCAGGGTAAGTCTTCCTACGTATCCTTTCGAAATCAGGTCGAACGTAGTTCAATGACTCAGAAGATTTGTTGTTTAACTCTTTTTTTTCTCTTTTTTTTTGCTTTTGCAAGTACATAGGTTCCAAAAAGTGGAAACAAAGAAGACAAATACAACTCAAAAAGGGTTAACAAAAGGGTGACACCTATTTGGAACGAGCAATGATAGTCTTCGTCATCTCGATCTGAGAAAATCATGCGTGAAAGTTCCACAATGGGTATATATCAGACATAATATCTTTTGACTGCATTTGCGTTAATAGTCATGTCTGGTACCCGTCCTTCTTCATTTACTAAGTGCAAGGACCCTTTTGGTTGCACTTTCTTGATGATGTAGTATCCTTGCCAGTTTGGGGCAAACTTTCCTTTAGCTTCTACTTGGTGTGGAAGAATGCGTTTCAGAACGAGTTGTCCTACCTCGAAGTGCCTTGGACGCACTTTCTTGTTGTAAGTGCGTGCCATTCTTTGCTGGTATAACTGGCCAAAGCACACTGCTGCTAGTTGTTGGTTGATTTCCCAATGCACACGCAAGTGTACGTGGTCGACAAGTAATACAGGATTTGAAGTCCAGATATCGTACCCACAAGGACTTGTGTAAACTACTTGCTAAATCACTCTAATCGTTATTTAACCAAGCCAATATAAAATCAATGATGTACTATTTTATACTAAAAGTCTATGAAATAACTAATTATTAAGTGACAAGACTTATTGTGATGTATTCAGTAGAGACAAATATTCCAGGGTTGTGATTTATTCACCACTCGTATT
>ML390430.1:2461-54169 GCA_005239525.1 Nicotiana knightiana | reverse complement strand
TGCGCATAAAATGTAAGGTATATCACATGTTAAACTATGCAATTTAGTCTCGCATCAGTTACCTTCCGTTGATTACCCTCTTTGAAACCTGAAATTGTTGTTGAAAAAAAAAACACAAAAGAAAAAAAAAGCAGCATAAAGAAAAAAAAGAGAGAAAAAGAAAAAAAAAGAAAATCAAATGAAAAAAAAAGAACAAAAAAAAGAGGAAAAACAAAACAAAAACCAAAGCCAAAACAAAAATGTTTCCCTGAACTACGTTCGACTTGATTCCGAAAGGATACGTAGGCAACCTCTCCCTGGTGTTCAGTCACACCAAAATAAAATTCCACATTTCCCCAAGAGTTTAAGCTGGGGCAGGTGTTATAATATGTTTGGCGATAAGTTCGCCGGAGAAGTTCCAAAATTGTAATTCAATACAAATTCTTTTTCACCAAAATCCTGTTCAAGTCCTTCCGATCAATTGGCAAAGATTTCTAAAGTTGGAGGATACAACGTCGGATCTGGTGCAAGAAAGTGAGAGAAATAAAATAAGAGAGTCTTGTTAGTGAAAACTCGCAAAGAACACTACAAGGCGACGGTAAGCAGAGAAATTAAAAATGAGAAAGTCTTGTTAGTGAAAACTCGCAAAGAGAACTACAAGGCGATGGTGAGAAGATAAATGAGAGAGGTTAGTTGGCGAAAACTCGCAAAGGGAACCACTGATCGAAAAGGATAATGGGTCACTGACATGGACACAGTCCGGGGCAAGGTTTCTCAATCTCGAGGTGATAGTTGTGATGAATTTTTGAGAATCGGATGGTTTACATGGATTAGGCATCCAATCCAAAAGGCATGTCATGTTCATTGAAGTCCGCATGCACTCCAGATAAGTCCTTCCTTCCTTCCTTTCCCCCGAAAAGGATACCTTTCGCTTAAACTCATTATACATTCTGTCATTTATTATTTCTCAACCCCTTTCAGTCTAACTCTATTCCTGAAATAAGACAAAGAAAGGATTGCAAAACTTATTTACAGGGTTCTCATTTGACGCGAGCCAACATACAAGGGGAACCAAGCCTCACCAGGGCATCAAGTCGACCCCGACTGGCCACAATGGCCAATGCTGTAAACAACTCTTGAAAAGAGAAGATCAAATCAAAATGCCTATGAAGGCAATTGAAGTGAAAGGTTAATTCCCACGTGGCTAACCCTCTCGGCAAAGTCGGAAAAACCAAAGCGCTCCAGGTGCTTTAAATTAAAGACGGGGGAAATACCAGAAATGGAAGACCGATAAAGGCGAAGTAAAATTGGAAAGGTTAAGGCTCACGAGACTAACTTGTGCGGCAGAATTTGAGGGGCCAAAAAGTTCCCCCCATACTCTGGAAATCAAAAAGAGAAGCAAATGAAAGGCCTATAAAGGCAGAATAAAGTTGAAATGTTTGGTCCCACGTGACCGGTCACCACGACGGAATCTGGAAAGCTAGGGTCCTCGGGTTTAGAAATGAAACCCAATCCCCAGCAAGCAAGCAAACAGTTGAGATCTTCGTCAAAGAGGCTGAGATCAAGCAGTTTGAAATAATCAAGGCCGCAAAATCAATCACCGTTCAAACTAACAAATTGTTCTTTGTTTGAAAATAGGAAACAGGTGCAAAAGCAACCATGTAAAAAACAGGTGCAACCAAAAGGAGTTGTGCAAGAGCTAGAAGGAGATCTGCAGCATTGACTCCAAATAAAGAGAAGTTTCCTCCAAAAATCTTTTCCCGCATGCCTAAAATTAAAAGAAAAAAGAAAAAAAAAAGAAGAGAGAATAATTGAAGTTGAAAATAACTCAAAGTAGTATGAGGCCTCCAATCCCCAACTACACCTTTTCCCAACGTGGGTGTACACGCTCCCTAGTCGATGCCAATTAAGGGTATACATTCCCTAATTGATGCTTCCTTTTCTAGTTAAGGGTATACATTCCCTAACTGATGCTTTTCTTTTCCAATTATGGGTATACATTCCCTAATTGATGCTTCCTTTTCCAGTTAAGGGTATACATTCCCTAACTGGTATTTTCCTTTTCCAGTTAAGGGTATACATTTCCTAACTGATGCTTTTCTTTTCCAATTAAGGGTATACATTCCCTAATTGATGTATCCTTTTCCAGTTAAGGGTAAACATTCCCTAACTGATGCTTTTCTTTTCCAATTAAAGGTACACATTCCCTAATTGAGGTTTTGCTTTTCCAATTAAGGGTATACATTCCCTAACTGATGTTTTGCTTTTCCAGTTAAGGGTATACATTCCCTAACTGATGTTTTGATTTTTTAATTAAGGGTATACATTCCCTACTTGATGTTTTACCTTTCCAGTTAAGGGTATACATTTCCTAACTGATGTTTTTCTTTTCCAATTAAGAGTATACATTCCCTAGTTGATGTTTTTCTTTTCTAGTTAAGGGTATACATTCCCTAACTGATATTTTGTTTTTCCAGTTAAGGGTATATATTCCCTAGCTGATGTTTTGCTTTTCCAATTAAGGGTATACATTCCCTAATTGATGTTTTCCTTTTCCAGTTAAGGGTATACATTCCCTAACTGATGCTTTTCTTTTCCAATTTAGGGTATACATCCCCTAATTGATGCTTTCTTTTCCAATTAAGGGTATACATTCCCTAATTGATTTCTTTTCCAACATAGGGTATACAATCCCTAGTTAATTCTATTTTTTGCAACATAGGGTCTCCAACCCCTAATTGAGCTTGCTTTGAGATATAGGGTATCTACTCCCTAGTTTACAATAACTCCGGGTGCACTGCTCCCGGCTTTTCGTCTCTTTCAATAATAAAGTAGTGTAGAGTTCCTTACAATAACTCACGAAATTTTCCTAGTGAAAACTAGGGCAGAAAATTTTGTTCGTTTGTTTTTGATTTTGCGCAGATTGCAATTTAGGACAATGGATTCGAGACAACCAAAAGAAGACGTCTCAATTCAGAATAAAAGAAAAGAAAAAGGAAAAGAGTTGAATCCCAAAGTATAGAAGAGGAAAAGATGGGGACCGCTCGAGATAGATTGAAGTCACAAGCTATGCATGTCTATTCTTGATCCGAAAGTCTGAAGAAGATTGAACCAGCACCTATGACTAACAAGCATCAAGATGTGGATCGGAGTCTGTATAAAGAAGCAACTAAGACTCAAGATCAGGTTTTAGAAGACTCATAGATAGGAATCTTGTAACTCGTAATTGATAGGTTTAGTTTAGTCTTTTCCATTGTTGATTTTGGTGTAATAAGGAGCTCAACAAGCAGTAAGCAGCAGCAACAGCAGTGAAATCATAGTTACCCGGTAGTCCCTGCTACCCAAAACCTCCAGAACTATATTGACCTGATTCCTTATGTAGGCAACCTTGAAGCAGGGTTCGGTCAAACTTTTCAAAAACGCTTCACATGGAGTATTTGAACATGTAAAAGTTGTTCATAACTGCTCACTTTATCTTTGCCCAAAAACTCTTTGTATTTCCGAGCAAAGAGGAGCAACTGTGAGCATGTAATTTTTCACCTATTAAATACCCCTACAGAATTAGATAAGTAAATTAATTTTATGGATTTTTATTGAGTTTTTAGTGATTAATTGTTGAATTGTTTGCGTTTGCGTATTCATAATTCATCTGTTAAAATCATTAAAATTGCNGCTCCCTAGTCGATGCCAATTAAGGGTATACATTCCCTAATTGATGCTTTCTTTTCCAATTAAGGGTATACATTCCCTAATTGATTTCTTTTCCAACATAGGGTATACAATCCCTAGTTAATTCTATTTTTTGCAACATAGGGTCTCCAACCCCTAATTGAGCTTGCTTTGAGATATAGGGTATCTACTCCCTAGTTTACAATAACTCCGGGTGCACTGCTCCCGGCTTTTCGTCTCTTTCAATAATAAAGTAGTGTAGAGTTCCTTACAATAACTCACGAAATTTTCCTAGTGAAAACTAGGGCAGAAAATTTTGTTCGTTTGTTTTTGATTTTGCGCAGATTGCAATTTAGGACAATGGATTCGAGACAACCAAAAGAAGACGTCTCAATTCAGAATAAAAGAAAAGAAAAAGGAAAAGAGTTGAATCCCAAAGTATAGAAGAGGAAAAGATGGGGACCGCTCGAGATAGATTGAAGTCACAAGCTATGCATGTCTATTCTTGATCCGAAAGTCTGAAGAAGATTGAACCAGCACCTATGACTAACAAGCATCAAGATGTGGATCGGAGTCTGTATAAAGAAGCAACTAAGACTCAAGATCAGGTTTTAGAAGACTCATAGATAGGAATCTTGTAACTCGTAATTGATAGGTTTAGTTTAGTCTTTTCCATTGTTGATTTTGGTGTAATAAGGAGCTCAACAAGCAGTAAGCAGCAGCAACAGCAGTGAAATCATAGTTACCCGGTAGTCCCTGCTACCCAAAACCTCCAGAACTATATTGACCTGATTCCTTATGTAGGCAACCTTGAAGCAGGGTTCGGTCAAACTTTTCAAAAACGCTTCACATGGAGTATTTGAACATGTAAAAGTTGTTCATAACTGCTCACTTTATCTTTGCCCAAAAACTCTTTGTATTTCCGAGCAAAGAGGAGCAACTGTGAGCATGTAATTTTTCACCTATTAAATACCCCTACAGAATTAGATAAGTAAATTAATTTTATGGATTTTTATTGAGTTTTTAGTGATTAATTGTTGAATTGTTTGCGTTTGCGTATTCATAATTCATCTGTTAAAATCATTAAAATTGCACCGCCCTTATCAAATAATTACGAACTTATATTTATAATTAATTGAATTAAAAATGGGCGAATAGTAGATATTTGATAAAACATGGTTTTTAACAAATTACTCAAAATTAATCATTTTATCCAATAAATCATAGACTTAGTTAGGAATATAAAGTTAGTTGTTTTATTCTTAATTAATATGTAATTAGATAGAAATAAGGTTTAAAGTTAATTATTACATTTTAGATTTAATTAGGTTTGAATTTATTAATTTAGAAATTGCAAGAGAGCCTAAAATCGGACCTGGGCCAGATTACCCAGACCCAAGTTTTATCCTTCCACTACCCAAACGTATCCAGCCCAAGCCCCCCTTTTGACCCGTCCAACCCCCCATCCTAAACGACCTCGTTTAGTTTAGTTGATTGAATACCGACCATTGATCAAAATAGATTAGACGGCTAGGAAATCACCCCCCCTCTAATATATAACTGTCCAAACGACCCCCCTACCCTCATTTACATCAGAATCCTAACCCCCCAAACCCTAGCCGCCTCACCTCCCTCTCTTCTCTCTAACACCCAAACCCTAGGCGCCCTAACTCCCCCGCCATAAACCACCACAGTCCACGGTGGACCACTTCCAAACCACCCCAACTTCTCACCAAGAAATCCTCTTCCTCCCCTCAATCCCCCCTACCATTGATTTCATCAAAAAACTCGCTCAAATTCCTCGAATTTCAGATCTAAAAAATTTGAAACCCTAAAACTCCACATCCGGCCGATTCAAGAACATTTAATGACTGATACCTACATGAGTCAATAGCTCTTGATGAGAGATATTGATTCATGTGGGTTTGAGATATTCAAACCTCGCTGGAATCCGGCCAAGGTCCGGCGTCCTTTTTTTCGGCCAAAACCCTTTAAACGGGTATTCCCTTCTCCTTTTTATATACATTGTTTGTTTTCTATTTTTGTTCTGATATTATGAAAACAGTAAGCATGTTGATCCCTATTTTTGACATCATTAACTTGATTCGGTTAGAAACACTGTATGATAATCATATTTAGTTAGTATGCATGATTTTAGTTTAGGTTTTGTTTGTGCATACATGTCCATTTCTGCCTCTGTTTCCTTCTTGTTCGAATTTTACATGCCTTGGTTTAGTCTAGCTTTTGAATGGTAATCGATTGTCGGAATTAGTTGTTCTACTAATCATCAGTTAAAAGTTCCTTGGTTTTTAGTCATAGTTCGTTGATTATTCATCAATTAATTATGATTTTCCTTTTTACGGCGCTTGAATTATTTGACCCTTTCCCTTTAATCCATTTCTGATTTGTCAAACTGATGTTTGAATTGGGGATTCAAACCTGAATTGATTAGCTCACTTATTCTGATTTTAGCATATGTCTGTTCAATGTTGGCCATTTCTTGAGATCAATTGATTAAATAAAGAGTAATTAAGGGGGCTGATTTGGTTAAGTTAATGAAAGAATTCGTCACATTTAGATTGAATTAAACTTAAAATCAGCTAACCTAAGGACTGAATTGATTGAATTAAACCAGATTTGATACCTAATCCTAGTTAAATTAAGGAACCTAACTAGGGTTAATCAACTAGAGTTAACAATAACCCAAGCAAGTTTAACCTTGGTTACCTAATGGTAATTTCAGGGACTTCAAGGGGTATATTAGGTAGTGTAAGTTAAGAAATCAGATTTTTAAGGGTAGGGGAGTCTTTTAATAGGTTAGAAGATTCTAGAATAGGGGCAGCTGTACCAAAGATAAGAATGACAGCTGCCCTATGTACTATTTAAGCCTTTTGGATGAGGAATATGCAAAAGCATATCCCATCCTTAAGCTTCCTATAAATAGACCCTCTTTGTACAGATTCAAGACCTTACTTTTTCACTCTCTCTGAGCTGCTGAAAACATCTTAAAGAATACAGAGAAAATCAGAGTATTTTCCATTGATAAACAAATTTTTTTAAAAAAAAAAAGAAGTATTAGTAGAAAAACAAAGAAAAATCTGATTTCCCTTGGAATCAAGTTCATAAATACATGGTCTAGTTCTCATCTTCTGTTTCTTTTCCTTTAGACTCTGATTTTGGGAGTTTTAAGTATTCTTGCTCAAGATTTCTGGATCATTCTTGCTGGGCTACTGTTTTTTCTTTGGGTTGCTGTTTGCTGCTGCTGAACCCTCTTTCTTTTAGCTGATTTTATGTTCATACTTGACCTTTATTTGGTCAAGTCTCTTTGCTGTCTTTTTCTCTTAAAAAGGTATGTATCATCTCATCTCTTCTTAATGAAATTCTTGGACTAGAATCCTCATTTTCTACTCACTGTATAAGATTGGTTGTTCTTGATAAACGAAGTTACTTCTTCTGTTTTTATGTAGATGTGACTGTGTAGATGTTTATTGGCATGATAATGATTATGTGAGTGTGATAGGTACTGTTTTGCTGTTGGTATTTCTCTGCTGGAATATTCTGTTTATTTTAGGCTAAAGGTATATAAATGTAGTTGATAATCGTGGTTCTACTTTCCAAAAAAAGCTGCACTATGGTGTAGAACCTGACCTTCTCTATGGTTAGGTTCTCTCTATAAGTATGCAGAAAATATGCTTTCAATTGAGTCTCTTTGGTCAATAAAGAGATTCAACAATCAAGTCTCTAGATAGGTTAGCATTAGCACTAGGGTGAATGAATTTGACCCATCAATGGTCAAATTCACCCCATAATAGTGCATCAAACAATAGTGTAGATGGCTGAAATTCACCCTTTAAAGGGTATACAGCATGTAGTCAAGAAGGGATGTAGAGTAAAGAATCTGAACCCTTGTATGGTCTAAATCATTCTCTAAAAAATCCAAGAATAGTCAAAGTGTTCAAATAAATACTGGTTGAAGTATTGGTATGGTTGTTAGAAATGTCAAGCAAGTTTGTATCTCTGGGTTTGAATCAGACTCTCCCATATAGTCAGATTCAATCTAAGAAAAAATGCATAAAACATGTTGCCTTTCTTTCTGCTGAATCTCTAATTGCTTGTTAAAATCTGGTTGTTCATCTATGTGTGATTATAACAGCAGAATTATCTCTTAGAGACTTTTGTGATTAATTCTATATCCCTGAAGTCATAATAGAGTCATTAGCTAGCATTAAAGGGTAGTGAATCAGACCCTTTAAATAGTCAAATTCACCCCCATAAGATGCTTATATATGTTGGTTCGGACGACTTAGATCTTATGTCACTATGGGAGCAGTATGTAAAGAGTCAAATCTGATCTCTGTAATGATCAGATTCATTCTTTTACAGTGCATATGAGTTATGTATGGTCCGTTTGGGACTAAAAGCTGAAGAATACAGATCCTAAAAGCATGAAAGTTGCTGGCTTTCACAGGAGCAGCATCTAATCTTGTTCTTTTTATTTTCTTCTTATTATTAGAATTTATATATTTAATTAAGAACAATAAAATAGCGTAATTACATCTTTTTTTTGTATATACTTTTAGTTGTAATAAGGACTAGACTGTACACTTAATTTCAGTTTTATTCATGTTTTTCCTAAAATTCGAATTTACATTCTATCTATTCTGAAAATGACATTAGGCAAAGAACGCATGTAAAATCTGTAAAAAACACTTCGCTGGACCTCGAAAAAATGGTTGTCTCAAAATTCAGTTAGAGGTTCGACATAAATGAAGTCAGTAGATTATCTTCAGTCTATTTTGTGTCTTATAAATCTGCGAAAAATCAATGTACACATGTGTGAATTTTAAGCCTTTAGAAACACGTGATCAGGTTGTTTTAAATTGATAAGAATCACTGTCTCAAAATTAATAAGACTACTTGTGGTTCGATCTTTTTGCTAGAAATCATAAAAGTTCTGAAAGTAGCATGATTTTACTTTTCCAATCCATTTCAGAATTAATGAGTATTTTAGATTTATGTTTTAGGCTGCCTAAAAATGGAAAACAAGAAAATCCGTTGTGTTATGCTCATAAGTGTATGTATGAATGAACATATATATTGATTACCATATTTCCTTTTTATTCATTAAACTGAAAAGTAAGGATTATTAAGACTTAGTTGGATTTCCTAAACTAGTGACCTCTCTATAAATTAGCCACAATTAGGATTGGCCAAAAGAGTTAAATGATAACTTGGTATAAATATGGCCATAGCCCAAGATTTGTGTCCTTTAGAATTTAAGCGTAAACAATCTTCCACATATCCTTTAGGTTGAAAAAACATCTTTAGGTTGAAATTTGGAAAAGAATCAACTATTATCTCAAATTACCATAAACTACACCCGGGAGTAGAAACTCATTCCCCCGACCCTCACTCCAAACAACTAATAAAATGCATATAGCAACCACGGATGCATTTCATGTGACGTGATTTCCATGTGTTCAAGAACAACAAGTGTACGCCATCGTAACTTGTCCAAGACAAATCCATAAATGTCCTAATTTATTTTAAAACTAAAATGCTCTTTCAAATTGAAAACATAAAGAATAATCAAACATCGCCTCAAATAGGCACTTTAAAACTATCATGACCATAGTATTGACTACGTAATCTACACTCGGGTGCGACAACTCATGTCCCCGTCTTCAACTTCAAATTATAATAGAAATCACATGTTGTAATTACAGGTGCATTTCATGTGGCGCAGTTATAATGTGTCCAAAAACAAACAAGTGCACGCCTTCGTTACTTGTTTCAAGATAAATCCATAAAAGCCGCTAAAAAGTGAAAAAGGCTAAAAATCACAATAGGTTTAAAACATGAAAATAATTAGATAATTAGGCCAAATATAATAGTTAAGCGACCGTGCTAGAACCACGGAACACGGAAATGCCTAACACCTTCTCCCGGGTTGACAGAATTCCTTACTAGGATTTTTGGTCGCAGGCAAATTAAAACAGAGTCAAATTTTCCTCGGTTTGGGATTTTCAAAACAAATTGGTGTCCCGGAACATCGTCAAAAATCCGGGTTGTGACTCTGAAATAATAAATAAATCCCAAAATCGAATAATGTCACTTTAATTAGAAAAACTCCCCTACTACCCTTCATTAATCCGGGGGGTAGTGGAAAAAGGAGGTGTGACAGTCCCTTCAATATTGGAGGTGCTCCCGGGATCTGATCGACCCTGGAGTTATATGTTTCCACCTTCTTTCCATTTGCCTCAATCATTTTCTCGTTTGACTCCACTCGTTTTGTTAATGCTTCGAGCATCTTCATTATCTCTAAGGTTTCCCCGGGCTCGGCTTCACTCGGTCTCTAGGTAATTTGTTCGTCTCTCCGAGTAGTTTCCCGGGATTGTTCGGACTCGACCCTGTTAGGGGCGTGGCTTTGATTCTTTAGTTGTGCTATTGCCGCTTGTTGAGCCTGCAACATTTCGAAAATCAGTTGTAGGCTTACCCAATCACGTTCACCTTCGGGTGCTTCTCGAGTCGTTGGTCGGGGCTCTCTACGAACACTGTTTTTGGGATCAATTGGAAAATTGATGTTGATGGCCACCAGCGAGTTAGCATCAATCGGGTCGGCGCTGGGACACCATTGGGATCGTCAGGAAGCACATCATTACTCGGCACCACATTATTATTTTTGTCGTGATGACCTAACTCAGCGTCAACGTTCAAGTGAGTAGACTGATAGTTCGACATATTTAGGCTGACCTGAAATTATAATTTCAAAGAACAAGCGTAAAATAGGGGTGTTACAAAAATTCGTACCAAATCACCACTATTATCCTTATTCCATTGTGGGTGATAAACTGTTTACCCCAGAAATGAGTAATAACCAAATTTATACGCGGTGTAAAGGATATACGGTTTAATTTACGAACAATTAAGAATAAAATATAGATGAATTAATGACGAAATAAACTATCAAACCAATCGTAATGAAATGACCAAGCCTGATCTCAGATTTGGATAGTGGAACTCGTTCTCGATTGGACCCTCGGTACAAGATCGTTTGTGAGTGAATAAAAGAACAAGTGAGTATGCCTGAAACAATAACTAAAAGATAAAATAAACTTTTATTGCTTTGAATTCCGTGTTACAATGTTCCAGACTAAAGAAAAACTTCCTCTTTGTATAGTTGGAGAATTTCATTCCTAGTACAAGTCTAAAAAAAGTAAAAATCTTATTTTTTCGGTAATTGTTTATTCATAATTGATACTGAACAGGATTCGCGCCATAATATCCAGTTGAGGGAGAATATTAGGATCCCACATCCGTCATGCGTAACCGTTCTCCGCATCTCCCGAGGTCTAGAAGTTATACTCGGTCTGCGGCACGTCGCTTTACCGTGTATTTCTTAGATACATCGTTCATTCCTCCCGGATCTTAATACGAGGGTTTTTTTGGCCTCGATTATAATCACGCCGATCCGTGCCTCCCCTTCATTCTCTCATCAGGGAATCGGAAAAAAAATTTCCCCGATTTTACCTGTACACAAGTTCAATCGTGGATATAATAACACCAATAATTATATTTTAATTTCAAATATTCCAGTTATAATAGTGTTATTCTCGCATTTCAACATTCATATATTTTTATCATTACTTGACGTTGCTTTTATTTTGATTTTACTATTATGTTGTTGTTGTTATTACTTCTTTGGCTTTTTCACTATTGTATTCATTTCTTTATACTGTTGTAATTATGTATGTTTGGTTTGAGCCTAATGTCTATCAAAACAACTTCTATCTGCACAATGTAAGAGTAAAGTTACGTATTCTCTACCGTCCCCATACCCCCATTTGTAAGATTGTACTAAGTATGTTATTGTTATAGTTATTGTTGTGTGTCTTAATTTTAAATAAATTAGAATCACTATATAAATATTTATTTTCCACATAGCTCAATTTAATTTTGTCTTAGCCAATATTTTACAAAATAAAGTAAGGACATCAAAATTAGATCACAACTGCAGACCATGCTGCATCATGTATTGGTAATTACTGCCATTGACCTTCTTTGTTGCTTAAGTGAACCTCAAACCATCTTGGGTATGGGTATACATGAGTCGGGTTGGTTCAAATTTTTATCAAAAAGAAATCAAACTAACTATATCGGTTTGGGTTGGTTCGGTTTTGTCATTTTATTTTATTTCGGGGTTTTTTGTTACATGAATATGATGGTAGGATAAGAACTCGTGTTTAGCAACATTTTGCACTTTAATTATTGCACTTTATTCATGTTTGAGTTTAATTGACAATGATTTATACTTATTACGTATGTTATGCTTTAAAGGAGGTGATTCTGCATTAGGAAGCAATTTTAGAGATGAAATGGATTATGTGGAGCTTTGAAGTCTAAGTAGAAGTCCAAGAAATTAAACTGGGACCGCATTTGGGGGTCGAGGACCAAGTCTGAATGTTAAAAATTGAGAAAAATTTTGGAGCAAAAAAATCGCACTACCGCGTTGCATGGGGTACCATGAGGTGCGGTGTGAAAATGGAGCCTGCCTGAAAAAAAATGCACCCTCTGTTAAACTCAACAAATGCGATGCATTGAAAGTACGATTTTAGTTTCCTGGAAGCGCTTAGTAAAGCGAGCGCTAATATTTCTAGGTGTGGATACCTTGTTTCGACATCGCCTAGGGTTCTTTTAACATAATAAATAAGAAATTGTGTACTTGCCCCGCGATCGCTTCCTTTCTCTTTCCTTACTGGGTGATGCCCGGATCTGTTTCCCCTTCGATCGTTGTATGGTTGATATCGATCTCGGACCGGTCTTAGCTCCTGATCAATGCCTCTCTTAGATCTATCATCGTTTTGATGGGGTAAACAGATCTAGAAGGGGCCCCGAGTTGGTCTTCCTCGACCCTGACCTTCAACTGGTACTTATTGTGGACGTCGGCCCAGGTTACTTCCGGGTACTCCACCAAATTTTATTTTAGGTGTTGAGAGGCCACGGAACTTCGGGGGTTGAGCCCTTGAGTGAATTCCTGAACGGCCCAATCATCCTCAACTGGTGGCAGGTCCATCTGCTCCATCTGCTTCATCTGGAATCTTGACACGAACTCCCTGAGCATCTCGTTATCCCTTTGTTTGACCTTGAAAAGATCAGACTTTTTGGTCTCGACCTTGATGGCTCCGGTGTGGGCCTTCACAAAATCACCTGCAAGCATAACAACGAGTCAATGGAATCTAGAGGCAAGTTGTGATACCATATCATTCCTCCCTTGGACAAAGTTTTCCTAAACTTTTTCAGGAACACCGACTCGATTTCATCATCTTCCAAATCGTTCACTTTGATCGCGCATGTATAGGAAGTTACATGCTCATTTGGATCTGTGGTCCCAATATATTTGAGAATTTCGGGCATTCAAGACCTCTTCGGGATCAGCTTTGGTGTTGCGCTCCGGAAAAGGACTTCTGGATAAATTTTTTGGAGTTTGTCCCTTTAATATTGGAGGTGCTCCTGGGATCTGATCGACCCTGGAGTTGCATGTTTCCATCTTCTTGTCATTGGCCTCAATCTTTTCCTCGATTGACTCCACTCGTTTTGTTAATGCTTCGAGCATCTTCATTACCTCTAAAGTTTCCCCGGGCTCGGCTTCACCCGGTCTCTAGGTAATTTGTTCTTCTCTCCGAGTACTTTCCCAAGATTGTTCGGGCTCGACCCTGTTAGGGGCGTGTCTTTGATTCTTTAGTTGTGCTATTGCCGCTTGTTGAGCCTACAACATTTCAAAAATCAGTCGTAGGCTCACCCAATCACGTTCACCTTCGGGTGCTTCTCGAGCCGTTGGTCAGGGCCCTCTACGAACACTGTTTTTGGGATCAATTGGCAAATTGATGTTGATGGCCACCTGCGAGTTAATATCAATTGGGTTGGCAGCTGGGACACAATTGGGATTGGCAGGAAGAACATCATTACTGGGAACCGCATTATTATATTTGCCGTGATGACCTAACTCAGCGTCAGCGTTCAAGTGAGCAAACTGATAGTTCGACATTTTTAGGCTGATCTGAAATTATAATTTCAAAGAACAAGCGTAACATAGGGGTGTTACGAAAATTCGTACCAAATCACCGCTATTATCCTTATCCCACTGTGGGTAATAAACTGTTAACCCCAAAAATGAGTAATAATTAAATTTATACACGGTGTAAAGGATATATGGTTTAATTTACGAACAATTAAGAATAAAAGATAGATTAATTAATGACGAAATAAACTATCAAACTAATTGTAATGTAATGACCAAACCTGATCTCAGATTTGGATAGTGGAACTCGTTCTCGATTGGACCCTCGGTACAAGATCGGTCGCGAGTGAATAAAAGAACAAGTGAGTAATGCCTTGAACAATAACTAAAAGATAAAAATAAACTTTCATTGCTTTGAATTCCGTGTTACAATGTGCCAGACTAAAGAAAAACTTCCTCTTTGTATAGTTGGAGAATTTCATTCCTAGTAAAAGTCTAAAAAAGTAAAAATCTTATTTTTTTGGTAATTGTTTATTCATAATTGATACTAAAAAGGATTCGCTCCATAATATCCGGTTGAGGGACAATATTACGATCCCATATCCGTCATGCGTAACCGTTCACAGCATCTCCTAAGGTCTAGAAGTTATACTCGGTCTGTGGCACGTCGCTTTACCATGTATTTCTTAGATACATCGTTCATTCTCCCGGTTCTTAATACGAGGGTTTTTTGGCCTCGATTATAATCATGTCGATCCGTTCCTCCCCTTCATTCTCTCATCGGGGAATCGGAAAAAATTTTGCCCCCGATTTTACCTGTACACAGGTTCAATCGTGGATATAATAACACCAATAATTATATTTTAATTTCAAATATTCCAGTAATAATAGTGTTATTCTCGCATTTCAACGTTCTTAGATTTTTATTATTACTTGACGTTGCTTTTATTTTGATTTTACTATTATGTTGTTGTTATTACTTCTTTGACTTTTTCACTATTGTATTCATTTCTTTATACTGTTGTAATTATGTATGTCTGCTTTGAGCCTAATGTCTATCAAAACAGCTTCTATCTGCACAATGTAGGAGTAAAGTTGCGTCTTCTCTACCGTCCCCATACCCCCATTTGTAAGATTGTACTATGTATGTTATTGTTATAGTTATTGTTGTATGTCTTAATTTTAAGTAAATTAGAATCACTATATAAATATTTATTTTCCACATAGCTCAATTTAATTGTCTTAGCCAATATTTTACCAAATAAAGTAAGGACATCAAAATTAGATCACAACTGCAGACCATGCTGCATCATGTATTGGTAATTACTTCCATTGACCTTCTTTGTTGCTTAAGTGAACCCCGAACCATCTTGGGTATGGGTATACATGAGCCGGGTTGGTTCAGATTTTTATCAAAACGAAATTAAACTAACTACATCAGTTTGGGTTGGTTCGATTTTGTCATTTTTTTGATTTTCGGGATTTTTTGTTACATGAATATGATGGTAGGCTAAGAACTCGTGTTTAGCTATATTTTGCACTCTAATTATTTGTGATGACCCAAAAGGCCATCCCTTGTAATTTTAGCTAAATCTGTGTTCCGAGGGCGTGAAAATCTCCTTATATCTCACCTAGATTCGCGTGCACAGCCCGGGCGTATAGCTGGGAAGCCGTTATGTGAAAATTTTATAAAAATGATATTTTTGTGTTGAAATTTGAATAAAGTTGACTTTGGTCAACATTTTTGGTAAACGGACCCGGATCCGAACCCGTGATTTGACGGTCCCGGAGGGTATGTAGGAAAATATGGGACTTGGGAGCCCGGAACAGGTTCAATATATTTTATATGTGTTATCTCTGAAATTTGGTGAGAAACGGACTTAGTTTGACGTGATTCGGATCGAAAATGGAAAAATTAGAAGTTTTTGAAGTTTGAAGGAATTTCATTGATTTTGAGGCTTAATTCAATTTTTATGATTTTATTTTGGTGTTTTGATTACTTGAATAAGTCCGTAGGATGTTTATAAGGTCATGTGTGTATTTGGTTTTGAGCCCCGAGGGCTCGTGTGAGTTTCCGGTAGGCGTCAGAGTGCAAAAAGCCTTAGAAAATCTTGTGATTTAGTGTTGTAGCTGGTGTCTGGTGTGTCGCTCTATGCGATCACATAGGTATAGCTGCGATCTCATAGCGTTGAGAAGGGGGAGGAACCGCACATGGGTGTAGGTGAGCTGAGGGAGGGGGCTGGGTAGCTTGCTATGTGCGATCGCATTTGCACAGTCGCGATCGTGGAGCTTTGGGGTCATTCAACTGTGCGATCGCATTTCCTCTCCCGCGATCGCATAGGTCTAAATCGCCCAGTCATTTTTAAAGTCTAAAAACAGAACTCATTACGGGATTAGACCCAAATTTCATAATTTCTTCTTCTCCACTTCATCTTAGGCGATTTTTGCAAGAAAACTTCACCACAACTTCATAGGTATGTAAGCCTAGACTCATTTCCTTCAATATTTATCAAAACCCATTAGATTTCTAGGCCTAAAACATAGAATTAAAGGGTAGAAATTGGGGTTTTGGGTAGAGTTAGGGCTTTTCGAATTTTTGGGAATTTGACCTTGTTTTGGGGTCGAATTTCAAAACAAATTGTATATTCGAGCTCATGGGGGAATGGGTGATCGGGTTTTGGTCCGAACCTCGTGTTTGGACCAAGCGGGCCCGGGGTCGAATTTTGAAATTTTTGGAAGAATGTTGGGAAATCTATAATTAGGCATTGAAATTGAATTGTTGAGTAATTATTGATGTTATTGAGTCGATTATGTCTAGATACGATTGTTTCGGAGTCAGATTCGAGAGGAAAAGCAGTGCTAGAGGCTTGATTTGCATTCTTGTAGCCGAGGTAAGTTTTGGCCTAACCTTAGCTTGAGGGAATAGGTATGGAGTCTTATTTGCTATGTGTTATTCCATGTCCAACGTATAGGTTAGGTGACAGGTACCTATATGTTGTGGTCAAGTATGCCCGTGAGTCGAACTTGATGAATTTCATAGTGTTCTTTGATATTCTCTGTGTGATGAATTAATTATTATTCTGGAAGTGATACATTGAGGATATATCATGATGTAGAATGTTATTGATTACTCGTTCAGTTGAGGATTATTTGTTAAATTATACCTCTGAGTGAGATTGGTTATAGATGAGTCCCTTGCCGGGACAGTAGAATCCTTGTTGAATATTTCTGTGCATTTGAGGTTTCTATTTGTTGAATTTTCCTGTCAAATTGTTGATTTTATACATGTTATGCACGAGGGGACATTCCGTGTCGAGTGACTATGAGGTTATGCACGAGGGGACATTCTGTGCCGAGTGATTATTTATTTACGCACGAGGGGACATTTCATGCCGAGTGATTGTGAGGTGATGCACGAGGGGACATTCCGTACCAAGTGATTATTTATTTATGCACGAGAGGACATCCCGTGCCTAGTGATTGTGAGGTTATGCACGAAGGGACATTCCGTGCCGAGTGGTTTTTATTTATGCACGAGGCGACATTCCGTGCTGAGCGATTGTGAGGTTATGCACGAGGGGACATGCCGTACAGTTTCTGTTTATTTACTTGTTTAGAGCCGTTAATTCCTGCTGTTATTTATACATTCCAATTATTATCTTGTGATGTTGTTTCAGCTAGTTATTGCCCTTTGTCCCCAGCATGTTCTCCCCCGTTGTTGTATTTACTTGATTATTTCCTGTCATTATTTCCTGTATACTATTCAATTGCACAGGTGTTATGTGTGGTCGTGTCCTAGCCTGGTCACTACTTCGCCGAGGTTAGACTCGGCACTTACTCAGTACATGGGGTCGGTTGTACTGATGCTACACCTGCACTTCTTTATGTTGTGCAGATTACGGAGCCGGACCCAGTGGACATTGAGCGAGGGAGTATCCTTCAGTCCACAGCGACACCGAGGTAGTCCTACAGGCGTCCGTATGCCTTGGCGTCACCATCTATTTCTTTCCTTCTGTCTTATCTTGTATTTCTAGACAACTACACTTGTTTGTTTCATACTCATGTTTTTAGTAAATCTTAGACTGTCCGTGAAATTGTGACACCAGTTCTGGGGTATGTTTAAGGAAATTTCGTAAGATTTATTATTTATGTTGTTGAAATTGTTATCTTCCGCATTATTATTTCTGTTTGTTCTTGTATTTCACTTTTTAAATGCTAAACAAAAAAGGAATAAATCAGAATAACCAGTAATGTTGGCTTGTCTAACGGGTTCAACGTTAGACGCCATCACGGCTTGAAGGTGGGATTTTGGGTCGTGACAAGTTGGTATCAGAGCACTAGGTTGCCTAGGTCTCACAATTCACGGACAAACTTGTAGAGTCTGAGGGATCGGTAGGTAGACGTCTGTACTTATCCCCAGAGGATGCAAATTTAGTAATAACTTCACATTGCTTATTCTGTGTCGTGCGATTTGAATTCTAAATGCTAACTGATTTTCTATTCTATTCTCTCGCAGATGGCGAGAACGCGTGCTTCCTCATCTACCGATCAGCAGCTCGATTCTGCTGTTGCAGCTCCTACGAGGGGCCGAGGACGAGGTCGAGGCCGTGCTAGAGGCCGAGGCAGAGCCAAGGCTCAACCCAGAGCAGTAGCACCAGTAGAGGACCCACAGCTAGACTTTGCCGGTAAGATTCCTGCGTAGGCAGTTCCAGTCGGACCAGCTCAGGTCCTAGAGGGGTTCATTTCCACCCCGGTTCTTCAGGACGCTCTGGTCCGTTTAGTGGGACTTATGGAGAGCGTGGCTCAGGCCGGTCTTCTCCTACTGTACCAGCCGTCTCTTAGGCTGGGGGAGGGACCCAGACTCCTGCTACCCACACACCAGAGCATCTAGCTCCTCAGTTCCAGACTTTAGCACCTCAGGTAGTTGGAGCAGCTCAGCCGGGTTTTGTGGCACATACAGTTGAGGGGGAAGCTATGTCTGCCGACGCTTTGTGGAGATTGGATTGGTTCACCAAGCTATTTCCTACTACATTTACTGGTGCACCATCAGAGGATCCCCAGGATTTCTTGGACAGTTGCTATGAGGTTCTTCGGAACATGGGCATTGTGGAGTCCAATGGAGTTGATTTTGCTACATTCCGTCTTTCTGGTACCGCCAAGACTTGGTGGAGGGACTACTGTTTGACCAGACCAGCTGGGTCTTCGCCTTTGACTTGGGCTCAGTTCTCCGAGTTATTCTTGGGGAAGTTTCTTCCAGTTACTCAGAGGGAGGATCTTCGGAGGCAGTTTGAGCGCCTCCAGCAGGGATCTATGACTGTTACACAGTATGATACCAGGTTCATTACTTTGGCCCGACACGCTATCATGATACTCCCCACTGATCATGAGAGGGTGAGGAGGTTTATTGAGGGTCTAGCTCAGCCTATTAGACTCCAGATGGCCAGAGAGACAGGTACTGATATTTCATTCCAGGAGGCGGCCAATGTGACTAGGCGTATTGAGATGGTCTTATCACAGGGCAGTGGTCAGGGGTCTGACAAGAGACCTCGCCATTCTGGTCGATTCAGTGGTGCCTCATATAGAGGAAGATATTCTTTTGGTAGAGGTCATCCCCCTAGACTATTCCAGTCAGCACTCCAGGTATCTCGCAGTGCACCACAGCTCCTATCAGTGCACCGCCGCTTCAGAGCTTCCAGAGCGGTTATTCTGGTCGTCAGGGACAGTTTAAGAGACAGCATCCTCAGTAGCCGAGGTCTTGCTTCACTTGTGGTGGTGTGGGGAACATTGCCAGGTTCTGCCCCCGAGCTTCTACTGGTTCTCAGTATCAGGGTTCTCGTTCTATGATTCCCGCACCAGGTGCACCCCCACCCCCTCAGCCAGCTAGGGGTGGAGGTCAAGGTGCCAGAGGTGGAGGCCAGACAGTTAGAGGTGAAGGGCAGGCCACGAGAGGTAGATGTCAGCTCGCAGTGGGTAGACCAATGCTATGCTATTCCGTCCAGGCCTGAGGCCGAGGCCTCTGATGTAGTTATTACAGGTATGGCTTCAGTTTGCAGCAGAGATGCTTCGATTTTATTTGATCCGGGTTCTACATTCTCCTATATGTCTTCATATTTTGCCCCTTATCTAAGCATGCCCCATGATTTCCTGAGTACTTATGTATATGTGTCTACCCCGGTGGGTGATTCTATTGTGGTAGATCGAGTCTACCGTTCATGCGTAGTGGTTATTGGTGGTCTGGAGACTCACGTAGATCTTTTGCTTCTTGATATGGTTGACTTCGATGTTATTTTGGGGATGGATTGGTTATCTCCCTACCATGCTATTCTGGACTGTCACGCCAAGACAGTGACCTTGGCCTTGCCGGGAGTACCTCGTTTGGAGTGGAGAGGGACTCCTAGTCATTCTTCCGGTAGAGTTATTTCATATGTGAAGGCTCGGCGTATGGTCGAGAAGAGTTGCTTGGCCTATTTGGCCTATGTTTGTGATTCTCGTGCTGAGGTTCTTTCTATGGAGTCTGTGGCCGTGATTAGTGAGTTCCCAGAGGTATTTCCTGCTGACCTGCCGGGTATGCCACCCGACAGGGATATTGACTTTTGTATTGATTTGGCTCCGGGCACTCAGCCCATTTCTACTCCGCCATGTCGTATGGCCCCGCCAGAGCTGAAGGAGTTGAAGGATCAATTGCAAGATTTGTTGGATAAAGGCTTCATTAGGCCTAGTGTTTCTCCTTCGGGTGCCCCAGTGTTGTTCATTAAGAAGAAAGATGGCTCAATGAGGATGTGTATTGACTACCGGTAGTTGAACAAGGTTACTATTAAGAATAAGTATCCTTTGCCGAGGATCGATGATTTATTTTACCAGCTTCAAGGTGCTTTAGTGTTTTCCAAGATAGATTTGAGATCTGGTTACCATCAGCTGAGGATTAGGGCGTCTGATGTCCCTAAGACAGCCTTCGTACTTGGTATGAGCATTATGAGTTCTTGGTGATGTCATTTGGGTTAACAAATTCCCCCGCTGCTTTTATGGAGTTGATGAACCGAGTGTTCAGGCCCTATTTGGACTCATTTGTGATTGTTTTCATTGATGCTATTTTTATTTACTCCCGTAGCCGTGAGGACCATGAGAAGCACCTTCGAGTCGTCCTCCAGACTCTGAAGGATAGTCAGTTGTATGCCAAATTTTTCAAGTGTGAGTTTTGGTTAAGTTCGGTTGCATTTCTAGGCCATGTGGTATCATCAGAGTGTATTCACGTGGATCCTAAGAAGATTTCAGCAGTCAGAGATTGGCCTAGGCCCACTTCAGCTACAGAGATTCGGAGTTTCTTGGGCTTAGCAGGTTATTATCGCCGATTTGTGGAGGGCTTTTCATCCATTGCAGCCCCGATGACCAAGTTGACCCAGAAGGTTGCCCCATTCAGGTGGTCAGATGAGTGTGAGGCGAGCTTTCAGAAGCTCAAGATAGCCTTGACCACGGCACCGATGTTAGTTTTGCCCACAGGTTCAGGACCATATACCGTGTATTGTGATGCTTCACGGGTGGGACTTGGTGCAGTGTTGATGTAGGGTGGCAAGGTTATAGCCTATGCTTCTCATCAGTTGAAGGTTTCATGAGAAGAACTATCCAATTCATAATTTAGAGTTAGCAGTTATTATTCATGCGTTGAAGATTTAAAGGCATGATCTGTATGGGTGCCATGTGAGGTGTTCACGGATCATAAGAGTATGCAGTATTTGTTCAGGCAGAAGGAGTTGAATATGAGGCAGAGGAGATGGTTAGAGCTGTTGAAGGACTATGACATTACCATCTTATATCATCCGGGGAAGGCCAATGTGGTGGCCGATGCTTTGAGCCGGAAGTCAGCCAGTATGGGTAGTATTGCTTATTTATCAGTCGAAGAACGACCGCTTGCTTTATATGTTCAATCTTTGGCCAACCGGTTCATGAGATTGGAGGTTTCTAAGATTGGCAGTGCTTTGGCCCATACTATGGCCCGTTCTTCATTGTATGATCGTATTCGAGCCAGGCAGTATGATGATCGTCATTTATGTGTTGTTAGAGATACGGTGGCACGGAGACGCTAAGCAGGTCACCGTTGATGATGAGGGAGTTTTGAGGATGGAGGGTCGTATTTGTGTACCCGATGTTGATGGTATTCGTGAGTTGATATTGCAGGAGTTCCATAGTTCCCGGTATTCCATTCATCCGGGCACCACAAAGATGTACCAGGACTTGAGGTAGCATTAATGGTGGCGGAGGATGAAGAAGGACATTGTAGCATATGTAGCTTGGTGCTTGAACTATCAGCAGGTTAAGTACGAGCACCAGAGACCAGTGGTTTGATGCAGTAGATTGAGCTTCCCTAGTGGAAGTGGGAGCGGATCATCATGGATTTCGTAGTTGGGCTCCCATGGACTCAGAGGATGTTTGATGCGGTGTGTGTTATTTTGGATAGGCTAACCAAGTCAACACACTTCATTCATGTATCAGTTTCGTATTCTTCGGAGAAGTTGGCAAAGATCTACATCAGGGAGATTGTTCGCCTGCATGGTGGGCCCGTGTCCATTATATCTGACCGAGGTACTCAGTTTACCTCCCATTTCTGGAGGGTATTTCAGTGTGAGTTGGGAACACGGGTCGATTTGAGCACAACATTTCATCCTCAGACGGACGGACAGTTCGAGCGTACTATTCAGATTTTGGAGGATATGTTGCGAGCATGTGTCATTGATTTTGGAGGTTCATGGGACCAGTTCTTGCCTTTAGTTGAGTTTGCCTACAACAACAGCTATCGGTCGAGCATTCAGATGGCTCCGTATGAGGTGTTGTATGGTAGATCGTGTCGGTCGCCAGTTGGGTGGTTCGAGCCAGGAGAGGCTCGATTGTTGGGTTCAGAGTTAGTCCAGGATGCCTTGGATAAAGTGAAGATTATTCATGATAGACTTCGTACAACTCAGTCCAGGCTGAAGAGTTATGCGGATCGTAGAGTTCGTGATTTGGCATTTATGATTGGAGACCGGGTATTTTTTTGAGTGTCACCCATGAAGGGCGTGATGAGGTTCGGAAGGAAGGGCAAGTTGAGCCCTAGGTATATTGGTCCATTTGAGATCCTGGACAAGGTGGGAGAGGTGGCCTAATAACTTGCTTTGCCACCTAGTCTATCAGCCGTACACCCGGTGTTTCATGTATCTATGCTTCGGAGGTATATTGTCAATCCCTCTCATGTAATTGACTTCAGCGGTGTCCAGTTGGACAAGGATCTGACTTATGAGGAGGAGACGGTAGCCATACTAGCTCGGTAGGTTCATCAGTTGAGATTGAAGAGTTATCCTTCGGTTCGTGTTCAGTGGAGAGGTCAGCCTGTTGAGGTAGCTACCTGGGAGTCCGAGTCCAATATGCGGAGCCGATATCCCCATCTTTTCCCCGATTCAGGTACCTTTCTATGTTCGTTCGAGGACGAACGATTGTTTTAGAGGTGGAGATTGTGATGACCCAAAAGGTCATACCATGTAATTTTAGCTAAATCTGTGTTCCGAGGCCGTGAAAACCTTCTTATATCTCACCTCGATTTGCATGTGCAGCCCAGGGCGTATAGCCGAGAAGCCGTTATGTGAAAAATTGATAAAAATGATATTTTTTTGTTGAAATTTGAATAAAGTTGACTTTGGTCAACATTTTTGGTAAACGGAGTCGGACCCGTGATTTGACGGTCCCCTAGGGTCCGTAGAAAAATATGGGACTTGGGCGTACGCCCGGAATCGAATTCTGAGGTGACAAGTCCGAGAAATGAACTTTTGAAGAAAATTGTTTTCTGAAAAATATAAAGGTTTTTGAAAATGAGATTTGATGTGAAACCTGTGAAACCGGTGCTCGTATTATGGTTCCAGATCCCGAAACAGGTTCAATATGTCTTATATGTGTTATCTGTGAAATTTGGTGAGAAACAGACTTAGTTTGACGTGATTCGGATCGAAAATGGAAAAATTAGAAGTTTTTGAAGTTTAAAGGAATTTCATTGATTTTGAGGATTAATTCGGGTTTTATGATGTTATTTTGGTGTTTTGATTACTTAAATAAGTTCGTAGGATGTTTATGAGGTCGTGTTTTAATTGGTTTTGAGCCCCGAGGGCTCGGGTGAGTTTCGGGTAGGCGTCGGAGTGCAAAAAGCCTTAGAAAATCTGGTGTTTTAGAGCTGTAGCTGGTGTCTGGTGTGTTTCTCTATGCGATCGCATAGGTATAGCTGCGATCACATAGCTTTGAGAAGGGGGAGGAGTCAGGTACACTGTGTGATCGCATAGGTGGGCCTGCGACCGCACAGGGGTGTAGGTGAGCTGGGGGAGGGGGGCTGGGTAGCTTGCTCTGTGCGATCGCATTTGTACAGTCGCGATCGTGGAGCTTTGGGGTCATTCAACTGTGCGATCACATTTTCTCTCTTGCGATCGCATAGGTCTAAATCTCCCAGTCATTTTTAAAGTCTAAAAACAGAACCCATTACGGGATTAGACCCAAATTTCATAATTTCTTCTTCTCCGCTTCATCTTAGGTGATTTTTGCAAGAAAACATCAACACAACTTCATAGGTATGTAAGCCTAGACTCATTTCCTTTAATATTTATCAACACCCATTAGATTTCTAGGCCTAAAACATGGAATTAAAGGGTAGAAATTGGGGTTTTGAGTAGAGTTAGGGCTTTTGGAATTTTTTGGAATTTGACCTCGTTTTGGGGTCAGATTTAAAAAAAAATTATATATTCGGGCTCGTGGGGGAATGGGTGATCGGGTTTTGGTTTGAACCTCGTGTTTGGACCAAGTGGGACGGGGTCGAATTTTGGAACTTTTGGAATAATGTTAGGAAATCTATAATTAGGCATTGAAATTGAATTGTTGAGTAATTATTGATGTTATTGAGTTGATTATGTCTAGATACGATTGTTTCGGAGTCAGATTCGAGAGTAAAAGCGGTGCTAGAGGCTTGATTTGCATTCTTGGAGTCGAGGTAAGTGTTTGGCCTAACCTTAGCTTGAGGGAATATGTATAGAGTCTTATTTGCTATGTGTTATTCCATGTCCAACGTATAGGTGAGGTCACAGGTACCTATATGTTGTGGTCAAGTATGCCCGTGAGTCGAACTTGATGAATTTCATAGCGTTCTGTGATATTCTCTGTGTGATGAATTAATTGTTATTCTAGAAGTGATACATTGAGGATATATCATGATGTAGAATGTTATTTATTACTCGTTCGGTTGAGGATTATTTGTTAAATTATACCTTTCAGTGAGATTGATATAGTTGAGTCCCTTGTTGGGACGGTAGAATCCTTGTTGAATATTTCCGTTCATTTGAGGTTTCTATTTGTTGAATTTTCTTGTCAAATTGTTGATTTTATACATGTTATGCACGAGGGGACATTCTGTGCTGAGTGACTGTGAGGTTATGCACGAGGGGACATTCCGTGCGGAGTGATTATTTATTTACGCACGAGGGGACATTCTGTGCCGAGTGATTGTGAGGTTATGCACGAGGGGACATTCCGTGCGGAGTGATTATTTATTTACGCACGAGGGGACATTCTGTGCCGAGTGATTGTGAGGTTATGCACGAGGGGACATTCTGTGCTGAGTGATTATTCATTTATGCACGAGGGGACATTCCGTGCTGAGCGATTGTGAGGTTATGCACGAGGGGACATTCTGTGCTGAGTGATTATTCATTTATGCACGAGGGGACATTCCGTGCTGAGCGATTGTGAGGTTATGCACGAGGGGACATGCCATGCCATTTCTATTTATTTACTTGTTCAGAGCTGTTAATTCCTGCGGTTATTTGTACCTTCCAATTGTTATCTTGTGTTGTTGTTTCAGCTAGTTATTGCCCTTTTTTCCTCAACATGTTCTCCCCTGTTGTTGTATTTACTTGATTATTTCCTGTATACTATTAAATTGCACAGGTGTTATGTGTGGTCGTGTCCTAGCCTGGTCACTACTTCGCCAAGGTTAGGATCGGCACTTACTCAGTACATGGTGCCGGTTGTATTGATGTTACACCTGCACTTCTTTATGTTGTGCAGATTACGGAGCCGGACCCAGTGGACATTGAGCGAGGGAGTATCCTTCAGTCCACGGTGACACCGAGATAGTCCTGCAGGCGTCCGCAGGCCTTGGCGTCACCATCTATTTCTTTCCTTCTGTCTTATCTTGTATTTCTAGACAACTACACTTGTTTATTTCATACTCATGTTTTAAATCTTAGACTGTCCGTGAAATTGTGACACCAGTTCTGGGGGTATGTTTAAGGAAATTTCGTAAGATTTATTATTTACGTTGTTGAAGTTCTTATCTTCTGCATTCTTATTTCTATTTGTTCTTGTATTTCACTTTTTAAATGCTAAATAACAAAGGAATAAATCAGAATAACCAGTAACGTTGGCTTGTATAGCGGGTTCAACGTTAGACGCCATCACGGCCTGAAGGTGGAATTTCGGGTCGTGACATTACTGCACTTTATTCATGTTTGAGTTTAATTGACAATGATTTATACTTATTACGTATGTTATGCTTTAAAGGAGGTGATTCTGCATTAGGAAGCAATTTTAGAGATAAAATGGATTATGTGGAGCTTTGAAGTCTGAGTAGAAGCCCAAGAAATTAAACTGGGACCGCATTTAGGGGTCGAGGACCAAGTCTGAATGTTAAAAATTGAGAAAAATTTTGGAGCAAAAAGATCGCTATATTGCGTCGCATGGGGTACCATGAGGTGCGGCGGTGCAAATGGAGCCTGCCTGACAAAAAATGCACCCTCTGTTAAACTCCACAAATGCGATGCATTGAAAGTACGATTTTAGTTTCATGGAAGCGCTTAGTAAGGGGAGCGCTAATTTTTCTAGGTGTGGATACCTTGTTTCGACATCGCCTAGGGTTCTTCTAACATAATAAATAAGAAATTGTGTACTCCCCCCTCGATCGCTTCCTTTCTCGTTCCTTACTGGGTGATGCCCAAATTCATTTCCCCTTCGAAAATCGTTGTATGGTTGATATCGATCTCGGACCGGTCTTGGCTCCTGATCAATGCCTCTCTTAGATCTATCATCGGTTTTGATGGGTAAACAGATCTAGAAGAGGCCCCGAGTTGGTCTTCCTCGACCCTGACCTTCGACTGGTACTTATTGTGGACGTCGGCCCAGGTTACAGCCGTGTACTCTACCAAATTTGGTTTTAGGTTTTGTGAGGCCACGGAACTTCGGGGTTTGAGCCCTTGAGTGAATTCCTGAACGGCCCAATCATCCTCAACTGGTGGAAGGTTCATCTGTTCCATCTGGAATCTTGACACGAACTTCCTGAGCATCTCGTTATCCCTTTGTTTGACCTTGAAAAGATCAGACTTTTTGGTCTCGACCTTGATGGCTCCGGTATGGGCCTTCACAAAATCACCTGCAAGCATAGCAAACGAGTCAATGGAATTTGGAGGCAAGTTGTGATAACATATCATTCCTCCCTTGGACAAAGTTTTCCTAAAATTTTTCAGCAACACCGACTCGATTTCATCATCTTCCAAATCGTTCACTTTGATCGCGCATGTATAGGAAGTTACATGCTCATTTGGATCCGTGGTCCCATTGTATTTGAGAATTTCGGGCATTCAAGACCTCTTCGGGATCATCTTTGGTGTCGCGCTCCGGAAAAAGGCTTCTGGATAAATATTTTGGAGTTTGTCCCTTCAATATTGGAGGTGCTCCCGGGATCTGATCGACCCTGGAGTTGTATGTTTCCACCTTCTTGTCATTGGCCTCAATCTTTTTCTCGATTGACTCCACTCGTTTTGTTAATGCTTCGAGCATCTTCATTACCTCTAAGATTTCCCCGGGCTAAGCTTCACCCGGTCTCTAGCTAATTTGTTCGTCTCTCCGAGTACTTTCCCGGGATTGTTCGTGCTCGACCCTGTTAGGGGCGTGGCTTTGATTCTTTAGCTGTGCTATTGCCACTTGTTGAGCCTGCAACATTTCAAAAATCAGTCTAATGCTCACCCAATAACGTTCACCTTCGGGTGCTTCTCGAGACGTTGGTCGGGGCCCTCTACGAACACTGTTTTTGGGATCAATTGGGAAATTGATGATGATGGCCACCTGCAAGTTAGCATCAATCAGGTCGGCGGCTGGGACACCATTGGGATCGGCAGGAAGCACATCATTACTGGGCACCGCATTATTATTTTTGTCGTGATGACCTGGCTCAGCATCAACGTTCAAGTGAGCAGACTGATAGTTCGACATTTTTAGGCTGACCTGAAATTATAATTTCAAAGAACAAGCGTAAAATAGGGGTGTTACGAAAATTCGTACCAAATCACCACTATTATCCTTATCCCACTATGGGTGATAAACTGTTTACCTCAAAAATGAGTAATAACTAAATTTATACGCGGTGTAAAGGATATATGGTTTAATTTACGAATAATTAAGAATAAAAGATAGATGAATTAATGACGAAATAAGCTATCAAACCAATCGTAATGTAATGACCAAGCCTGGTCTCAGATTTGGATAGTGGAACTCGTTCTCGATTGGACCCTCGGTACAAGATCGGTCACGAGTGAATAAAAGAACAAGTGAGTAATGCCTTGAACAATAACTAAAAGATAAAAATAAACTTTTATTGCTTTGAATTCCGTGTTCCAATGTGTCAGACTAAAGAAAAACTTCCTCTTTGTATAGTTGGAGAATTTCATTCCTAGTACAAGTCTAAAAAAAGTAAAAATCTTATTTTTTCGGTAATTGTTTATTCATAATTGATACTGAAAAGGATTCGCGCCATAATAACCGGTTGAGGGAGAATATTACGATCCCATATTCGTCATGCTTAACCGTTCACCGCATCTCCTGAGGTCTAGAAAATATACTCGGCATGTGGCACGTCGCTTTACCGTGTATGATCTTAGATACATCGTTCATTCTCCCGGTTCTTAATACGAGGGTTTTTTGGCCTCAATTATAATCATGTCGATCCGTGCCTCCCCTTCATTCTCTCATCGGGGAATCGGAAAAAATTTTGCCCTCGATTTTACCTGTACACAGGTTCAATCGTGGATATAATAACACCAATAATTATATTTTAATTTCAAATATTCCAGTAATAATAGTGTTATTCTCACATTTCAACATTCTTAGATTTTTATCATTACTTGACGTTGCTTTTATTTTGATTTTACTATTATGTTGCTGATGTTATTACTTCTTTGACTTTTTCACTATTGTATTCATTTCTTTATACTGTTGTAATTATGTATATTTTGCTTTGAGCCTAATGTCTATCAAAACAACTTCTATCTTCACAATGTAGGAGTAAAATTGCGTACTCTCTACCGTCCCCATACCCCCATTTGTAAGATTGTACTAGGTATGTTATAATTATAGTTATTGTTGTATGTCTTAATTTTAAATAAATTGGAATCACTATATAAATATTTATTTTCCACATAGCTCAATTTAATTTTGTCTTAGCTAATTTCTTCGAAATAAAGTAAGGACATTAAAATTTGATCACAACTGCAGACCATGTTGCACCATGTATTGGTAATTACTGCCATTGACCTTCTTTGTTGCTTAAGTGAACCCCGAACCATATTGGGTATGGGTATACATGAGCCGGGTTGGTTCAAATTTTTATCAAAACGAAATCAAACTAACTATATCGGTTTGGGTTGGTTCGATTTTGTCATTTTTTTTGATTTTCCGGGTTTTTTGTTACATGAATATGATGGTAGGTTAAGAACTCGTGTTTAGATATATTTTGCACTCTAATTATTGTACTTTATTCATGTTTGTGTTTAATTGACAATGATTTATACTTATTACGTATGTTATGCTTTAAAGGAGGTGATTCCGCATTAGGAAGCAATTTTAGAGATGAAATGGATTATGTGGAGATTTGAAGTCTGAGTAGAAGCCCAAGAAATTAAACTGGGACCACATTTGGGGGTCGAGGACCAAGTCTAATTGTTAAAAATTGAGAAAAATTTTGGAGCAAAAAAATCGCACTACGCGTCGCATGGGGTACCATGAGGTGCGGCGGTGCAAATGGAGCCTTCCTGACAAAAAATGCACCCTCTATTAAACTCCACAAATGCGATGCATGGGGCGTCGTGCCTACGTGTTTTGGCAGCTTAATTTTCCCACTTCGCCTCGGAAAGGGTAGTTCCATCCAGATCCGTTCCTATATGATATAAATCCCTCAAAAATATAATTTTTAGAGGACTTTTGACTTATGGAAGATTGGAAGAGCATTGGAGACTCTAAATCACAAGATTTTATCATTCTTCCACAATTCAACACCAGAGTTTGGATTAGGGGTGGGCGTCAACCGGTTCGTTCGATTTTCATGAAGTTTGGTTCGATTTGTTTGGTTTTTAGTTTTCTATTTGGTGCACCAATAACTGAACCAAATTAGTTTGGTTTCTTTGATTTTTGCTAATTCGGTTCGGTTGATTTTTGGTTCAACTGGTCTTGTCGTATTGAGCTTTTAAATTGGGCTTTTTCTACTAAAAAATATGACTAAGTTATGTTTTCGTGAAATTAAAACTCGAATACGTAATACTTATAATATGATTATCCAAATAATTTAGTTAATTTAGGTAATATGAATTTATTTGACAAAAAATACTTATAATATAACTATCTCGAAGACAACAATATCGACGATGCGCAAGCAAACAAAGATGAAAGATGCATTGATAACATGTTGTTTATTTTTCTTCTCATAAAATAAAAGAAAAAGAACGAACTGACGGTGTTGATGTACTTAATTTTCCATTCTTAGGAAGATATGACTCATAAGGTACCAAAAGTCAAGGATCAGGCGCAAGAGATAATTTTAGAATGTTGGACTTTATTTGGTTTTGGGCTTCAAATTTTATAATGTAAATATGTGAAAAATTTGGGCTACACAACTTAAGACGAGCCCAGAGGCTAGGACCCATATTAGAAAACTTCAATTATTTGGTGTAACCGAAAATTAAAATTGCAAAATCGAGCACCAAACCGAACACTGAAATTATAGAAACATAAACCGCCAAACCGACCGAATAAGCTGAAAAACTAAAATCAAATAAATCGAAGTTTACGGTTCGATCGGTATTATGCTAACCCCTAGTTTGAATTGAATTCATATTGTCTTATTCAACATTACGTTCGGTCGGTATTATGTTGACCCCTAGTTTGAATTGAATTCATGTTTTCTTATTCAACATTACATGTGATGATTTTCCAATTGTTATGGATTTTCCCTTTGGGCCATTTGATGGGCATAGTGTATTGATTATCTATTTAGGGATTCCATTCTCGATACTTGCATGAATTAATCAGTGGGGCTTTTAGTTTGTACTGTGGAGTTATTCAAGATTTTGCTTAATCGGAAGAGGAGTATTATTATTGAATTTTTTTACATCTTATACTCTATAAATTTGTGATTTTTCTTGGTAATAGAAAGAGCCTCTTGAATTGTTAATTGAACTAGAATATTTGAAAATATCGTGAGAAGTGACCCTTTGGACTAAAGCCATCGTTACATTCATAGCAATTATTCGTAGTGCTTCAATTGGGTTATTTTATCGGAATTGAAGTTTAATCGAAAGAGAAAATTTAGCTTCGAGTATAATCTGGTTATCCAGTGAATTCGTGAGAATTAGTAGTATTTTAAAAGTGAACTAAAACAAGAAGTGAATCCCGAGATAGTAATCTTGCACCTGTCTAGTCAGTGGCCCTTATTTCCCCCATTGATTATTTCTTTTTTGATCAACTCAGGTGTTTTCGTTATTTATTATTACTTGCTTTAATTTTGATAATTAATCTTAGTTCATAATCATTCAAACCAAAAGTGCTTATTATTCTAGATAGCAGTTAACTAAAAACTACTCGGACATTATTTAAATACAATCCCTACAGAGATGATAATTTATCTATACTATCTTTGACTAGGGAGCATTAGTTTTTTGGTTGTGTTTTGTGCTCGTTAGAATATTATTTCAATTTTACTTTGTTGGAGTTATATATAAAGTTTTGATGAGTGAATAAATGCTCAGTAAAAATTGACAAGAATATGATCTATTAAAATATTCTTATATGAGAATTTTTTTTAGTAATACATGACACTTATTTTCTTAGTCTAACAGTAATTTCTCTTGATATATGCTTTCAAGCTTAACCGTATTATAAAAAAATCAATATGAAACCTAAATAATGTATCTTCTATTTAATTTAACAAATTACCTGTAAAATGCCATTTCAAATTTAAAAAGGATATGGAGTAATAGTTTATGAACCATATTGACTTATTTCAATAACACCGATAAGAAAGTGATGATAAAAGTTAAAATTAACTATTATTTAAAGTAAATAAAAATGGATGCACTTTATAGTTTTATTAAATATTCTACGCATTTTTAAAGAAAATTTTCTATAGAACTTTAACAGTGTATATATATAAATTTTATATTTATATATCGATTTTGTTCCGATATTTTTATTCAATAGCAATCCAAACTAAATCAAAGCCAACCTAATAGGATTTTTTTCGCTTTGAACACACCCCTAATATTGAACTATCATTGAAGGAGAGTTTGTTGTTCAGCAAATGGTCAGTCAGAGAGGGGAATGGACTCCAAAGACGGCCTTTGTTTTCCATTTGAAAGGAAAAAGGTATTCAGGGAAAGGAAGAAATTGACATGTATACATTTTGATTGCAAGTTGATTTTGATCATGGATAGGAATCTTTTTATACTATATTTTGTTGGGTGTCCCCTTTTGCTTTCTAATGCTAGCTACAACATATAAATTTCTTGAAGCGTAGACGAAAGGGTGCATTTGCCTTATATAGTAGAAACTACTGTAACTGACTAAAACATGTCGTATTTTAGCTAACAAAGTAAGAGAAGTTAACGGTAGCATGGACAGAAATCTTGACAGGAATGATTGACTAGTGGTGTTTTATTTTATTAACACACAGAACTAAAGCATGGACCCGTCAAATTTTGAAGCTTGGATCATAAAGCTTTGGTATTATATTAGGTAAAGTTCAATTACTTTAGCATACTGACAAAACACGTTTTCTGATTCTATTATAAGAAAAATAGTGGATATTTGATCAAATTAAAGACTATTCTCTTATTCTCTCGCAGACCTAAACAAAATATTATCAGTAGAAGTTGAGCTGTTTCTTCCCGAATTTAGCCAGAGAATCTGCTTACAATGAACAGTTACAATACGACCTTTCCTCCGGGCGTTTTCCAAGAAAAATGAGAATATGAACATGCTACTTTCGTGAATTCTCTCTGCTTTTTCTTCGCAATTACTTCTCCAGCAATTTAATCCACCATAAATTATTTATGTGGAGTTAAGTACGTACTACGGTACTAGGTAATTTTTCACATAAATTAAAACGGAAGAGTATATGAGTCTACCTGGTTTCACACTTTCACTAAGGATTAATCAGATCTGATGAATACATATTTCCCCTTCAAATATCTTAAAGATCTCAGCTTAGATCTTAATTAATGACAGATAAATCTAGTATAATGTTCTTTAAGCTCATAATTCACGTTTTATCAACGAAGTAATAATGTTTAATATCCCCTCTTCCATATGATCTGTTTTGAAGTATATTAAATAGGTAGGAGTCAAAGACAAAAAAGTCATACTTTTATAGGAGATGAGAAACAACTAACAGAAAAATCACAGCGTCAGCTCCGGTGAAAATTAAGATGAAGCAGCATTTTCCCACTCCTCTCAGCAAAGCCATACAACGACAAACAGCAAAACATTAAAACCACCACCTGGTATAAAAGCACAACCTTTGGACCCACAAGTCTTCGTAGGTGGCACTCTCTCCTTCTGCATGTCTACACTCACCGCCACATACATATTGTACACAACAACCGAACACTTGACAATTCACACACCGATTCTCAGCTCCTCTTCTCTACCATTTTTGAAAGTTGAGATTTTTCTTTGATGGGGTCCTTTAGTTTTGCACTATGTGTCAGCTTAATGTTGCTGGTTATGGTGGTTGCTATTCCTTTTCAACCCAAAAATGGCAGAAGGATAGGGCGGCTGCACCGCTGGTGGGACCCCTTAATACGATCGCCGGTAGATCGTGATGATGAGTCTGAAGACAACGACGGTGTTCGTTGGGCAGTTCTAGTCGCCGGGTCCAATGGCTACGGAAATTATCGCCATCAGGTTGGCACTTTTTGCTTTCCCAGATTTAACTTAAAGCTTATTTTTCACCAACTCTTTAGAAAGTAAAATTTTCACCATTTTGATAGGAAGAGCATGGCAGCTTATATTACTTTTCTACAGTTTTTAATTGTTGCAATGTTAATCTAAAAAATTGAATTAGTCTAGTCTGTTTTAGTTTCGGAGTTAGTCGAATTAATTCTAGGTGAAGCTAAGAGTGGCAAACGAATTAGGATGGGGCAGTACTTAGTACCCTTTAATTTGTTAAATGCGTTTCTGCAGCCAGAAGCGGACCTAGGATTTAAAGGTGGTGGGTGCCAAAATTTCCTTTAATGTACACATTCTAATAACTACTAATATATAGTTTATTCGGAACATTTGTCCGGTTCATTGTTTTAGTTTATTTGGGCAATAAGCATTTTATTTGCAAATATAAAAATTACATCAATTTTCCAGGCCCTACTTATGATATGAAATTTTATTGGGTATTTATATGTTATTATTTTCGTATGAAAATTACATCTCAAATATTAAGAACCAAATATAATTAGCATTTTAAGGAAGGAATCACACTTTTATTATTGATAAAACAAGTAAAATTAAGATTTACACTAGGGAACTACATTTTTTTGTATTCTAAAATAAATTTGCACAAGTAAAATAAAATCTTTAATAAGGGAACTTCACCAAACAGAATAAGAAAAATAAAAAAGAATCTTCAATAGATAAATTATACCCCATACGTAAATGCAGAATTAGATAAACTACAAGATCTCAAAACTTTAAATCATAAATCTAATGCTTACAAAATATTCATCATAATTTAATATTAACGAGATTTAAATTGTATTTAACAATCATAGAATAACACAAATTTTTATCTTATAATAAAAAAGAGTAATTTTCATCTCAATCTAAATATAGAGACCCAAGTTTTTTGATTTTGAAAGAAGAAAACTAAAAGATATGAGATTAAGAGAAATGCGTATATTATGAAATTTTTAAATTTTGGATGTTCTTTTTTGAGTGTTCTTGCTAAATATCGCAGATAAAGTAATAGAATAGAGGAAAAAATATAAAAATACTAAACGACAATTAGGAAATTGAGAGATTTCCAAAAAGGAAAAGACAAAAGAAATAAAAAAGCACAACGTAAAGGGGAAGTCAGACAAGGTTCAAGATAAATTCAAACTTGAATTTTTCTCGCGAGAAAAGCTTTAAAAAAGGTCTAACAGTCATGGCACATTTGTCTAGTTTGCGAATGGAGTGGCAGAATCATATATTTAACCTAGTTTAATTTTTTTTTACATAAACATATGATAATTTTACCAACCGAGAGGGTGCCATACCACCCCTACCCATAAGGGTGGATCCGCCCATGGCTGCAGTTTTTATAAGAGGAATCTTGAGAATTGGTGATGGAAGTTGGCTGTGCTTGCATTTTACACAACCAGTATAATTTAACATGTTATAGTTGGTTACTTGTCGCCATTTGTTCTGGTTTACTGATCGATGCTATTAAATGAATTGGTATGTATTGATCTGATGGAGCTACAGTTCCATTTACAAATCAAGTAATTTTACCATTTGGCGACTTTTAATATTGCTTTGATTATTGGTTTTGAAGCCATTTTTGGGGTGAATGCAGGCAGATGTATGTCATGCTTACCAGATCTTGAAAAGAGGAGGATTGAAAGATGAGAACATAGTAGTATTCATGTATGATGACATTGCCAAGAGTGAGCTGAATCCAAGACCTGGAGTCATAATCAATCATCCAAATGGTAGTGATGTCTATGCCGGTGTGCCGAAGGTAATAACCAAATCTTGTTGTATCCTTGTAGCTGTATTATCATTTCGGCCTTAAATACGAGTGCCTCTACTTTCTTTGAGGTTTAATTACCAAAACATTGAACCTCAAAGAAACATGGCTCTATTAGTTGATGTAAAGGCTGCCAATTGCTGATGAGGCAATTACTGTAACCTAACTTGAAAATGGCATGGAATCTTTATTTAAGAGGATGTCTCTGACTAGTGCACTTTTATTATGAAAGCCAAATCTGCTGTCGTAAAAGATTTTTTAATCCTTACCAGTCTGATAGGCAGACTGAAAATCTTAGACTTTAACCTACTCCAGGTGAATGGATGTGCTTCATCCTTGATATTAATATCTTGATCAAAGGCTGATTTGACTACAAACTGTAACTTGGTGATGGGAGTGGATTGAAATGTGGAAACCCTAAATAAGTGAAGAACATTTTGAGAAAAAAATGTAAAACTTGATTCTTGTACCTCTATAGCATTCATATCATGGATTTGACTTAATTTAAAGGGTAAATTTCTCCCGTTTCTAGCAAAGCAGTAATCGCACATTGATAAGATGATTATGACAGGACTACACTGGCGAGCATGTCACTGCGGCGAACTTGTATGCCGTGCTTCTTGGTGATAAGAGTGCTGTGAAAGGTGGAAGTGGGAAGGTCGTCAATAGCAAACCGAATGACAGAATATTTCTATATTACTCTGATCATGGTGGTCCAGGTGTTCTTGGTGAGTCTAGAGTCCAGCTTGTATCTCGTTTAGATCATTTGACAAGAAACTTACTTTGAATATCAGCTTATCAGTAGTCGATTGGAAGATATTTCTGTTAGGCGGTATAATTTTAATATTGATAATTATCTTCATGTGTTTCAGGGATGCCGAACATGCCTTTCCTTTATGCCAAGGATTTTATTGAGGTCCTGAAAAAGAAACATGCAGCAGGGACCTACAAAGAGATGGTACAGAGCACCCTTTTTGATTTCTCTACTCTTTGTCGAATCATTTGAGATAGTTCCTTTTGGTCATCCAAACATACTTGGTTTTCAGTTGGTTCTGCTTTATGCAGGTCCTCTACATTGAAGCTTGTGAGAGCGGGAGTGTTTTTGAGGGTATGATGCCTGAAGACTTGAACATGTATGTGACAACAGCATCAAATGCGGAAGAGAGCAGCTGGGGGACGTATTGCCCAGGAATGGATCCTCCACCTCCACCAGAGTATATCACATGTTTGGGAGACTTGTATAGTGTTGCATGGATGGAAGATAGGTAATGCCAAGTAAGCGATTGCTTTGTTGATTGGTAGTATGAGTGAGCTACTGATTTGCTGATGATTACTCAATGTTTAACTTGTTTTCAGTGAGTCTCATAACCTGAAGAAGGAAACAATACAACAACAGTACGAGAAGGTGACTAACAAAATACTTTTATTTGGAGCCTCAAATGTATTCTTGTGTCTCGTAGTCATCATTGAATGATATGTCGCCGCTGTAGGTGAAGGAAAGAACTTCCAACTTCAACAACTATAATGCTGGATCTCATGTTATGGAATATGGAAACAAAAAAATTAAGCCAGAAAAAGTTTATTTATACCAAGGATTTGATCCTGCCACCGCGAATCTTCCTGCAAACAAGATTGATTTTGCGCACTTGGAGGTTGTCAACCAGAGGGATGCTGATCTTCTCTTCTTATGGGAGAGGGTAAGTCCTAATTCAGATTTCCATAGCATAATTCGTTTTGTGTATCTTTACATAATACTTGATTAGTTCTTTGCACATGAGAGTACGGGTCGGGAAGGATAGAAATTGGATAAGCAGAAATATTTAGTGGTCCTATAGTATTGGGCTAAATCAGCCCAAAATACTCTTCACATGGTGTGATATTGTCCGCGCTTTGGACCAAGCCCACACGACTTTCCCCAAGACGCCTCACACCATTCAGATATTCCTATTTTTCAGCTACCAGTACACCAACAGATAGAGTAGAACGGACTGGTACAAGTTTGTCTAGTGAGTAGAGTTGCATTTGTTTTGTGTGCATATGTTTTATGTTCTATCTGGGGACCGTTCTCGAAGCGGAATGTATATATCGCAGATTACAATATGTAGCTGATACTTTTCATTGAACTAGAGCATGAATTGGAATTATGAATGCTAGGAATCCACCTGTCAAAGATAGTTCAAATTTAGAAGGGACCATCTCCCAAAATGGAAACACTACAAGCACCCTTTTGTAGTGATGCTTTGCGGTAAAAATCACTGTCACTTGCTTTGGCTCTCGGTTTTGATACATGTTTTCTTGATCTTTACAGTACAAGAAGCTAGCAGACAATTCATTGGAGAAGGCCAAGCTTCGGAAAGAGATAACGGACACAATGGTGCATAGACAACATCTAGATGGGAGCGTAGATGCAATTGGAGTCTTTCTTTTCGGCCCAACAAAGGGTTCTTCTGTTCTCAACTCTCTTAGAGAACCTGGTTTACCTCTCGTTGATGATTGGGATTGCCTAAAATCGACGGTAATCTGAATATCTATGCAATTATTTGATAAATGTTGATCAAATTTGACTTGAATTCCCCTATGATATAACTTAATATTCGTTTTTCTTTACCAGGTTCGCCTTTTCGAGCTACATTGTGGTTCTCTAACACAATACGGGATGAAGCACATGAGAGCATTTGCAAACATTTGCAACAACGGAGTGTCGAGAGATGCTATGGAGGAAGCTTTTATGGCTGCTTGCAATGAGCATAAGATAGAGGAGTATACAGCTTCCAACCGGGGCTTCAGCGCTTGATCACTCGGTCATCTTGTTTTAGCATAAATACTGAACAAGAATTGCGTAGCTACACATCAGTAAAAACTATGCTTGTAACATAATATTAGAATGTTTAATGCCTACTTTTGGTTTCCTGGATTTCTCCTTTGTACATGTGCCTCAAACTGTTGCAAGTACAGTGGTAGCATACTGATGCTAATGATATAATAATTTGCATTACCTTGGTTCTAAACAAATTTGACCTATGTGCAATCAAAGTCTAGAGGACTTCGTTTGGACTTTAGTGACTTACAAACAATAGAAAAACAAAATTATGAAATTTGACGATCTCATACCTTTTTTTTTAATTATGACATTTTATCTTATTCTTACCTAACAAGTTACAACATTTGGTATTTCTTGATTTAGAAGAATTGGCGACTTCAGCTTTATCCCATTTCTACTCATCGGACAATCATGGATCAAATTATAAAGACCACCCCAAAAAGTATTATTGAAGAATCAAAATATAAANGAACAGTGTTTTTTTTTTTTTTTTTTTTTTTTTTTTTAAAATCTGAAAGTGTCACTTGAACACAGTAAACGTGTGCTAGACGGGATGAGATCCCCTCCAATGAAAGTTGGTCCAGTATTGTTCAATGCACAGACAGATTAAAAAGGTAAGGCAATTTTGAATTAAAATTATCAGGAAAAAAAAAAAAAATTACGGCAGCCGTTTATGTCAACGTGCTTGCCATTTTATTTAAGGCGATTTAAAATCGAACTGAAATCGTTAACCGAATCGAACTGATAACATTTTTTTAAAATTTTCCCATAGGATAGATGTGTTGTATTAATCAAAAGAAGTTTTTTATTTTTACAACACAAGGGTAAAGGTTACCCTTCAAAAGAATAGTAAGGTGATGATAAATACAGTTCACCTTCCCTAATATAAGGCCACAAAAACATCCTAGCTTACAAAAATATTAGCTTTGTCATATTTGGTTCTTATATTCGAAACTTGATTTTTGTCCAAAAGAAAAGGGCCTTTCGCTTCTTTAGGGAGTTGTTGGCTCGAGAAGAAAAAGTCACCATTTTGATCCTTGTTAGCCAATTTTGCTAAACAATCCGTTAGCTGGTTTGCTTCGCTGTATCAGTTGTTGACTCGAATAAGCAATCTGATGACTTATTGGCTTATTGGTATCGAATTATCGGGGTAATGGATGGTGAACGGATTGAGATTTTATGATTAACGGCTTAACGGTTTGGTGACGAATTACTCAATTTTCTTATCGGGTAAACTGTTAACCCGTTAAACTTTTTTATATTTATACTTTTACCCCTGTGTATATAAAGTACTATTAAAACCTAAATGCCTAAATCCCTTCTAATTCTCAATAGAAATGACGTATGTCCGTGGCAGTCGTCTTTGGCTTCTAATCAGAAAAAGCTACTACAACTAACAGAGACAGTTTGAACTATTCATTTGGCCGTTTGGTATTGATTGTTCAAAAATTTTCTATTTGGTTTAGCCGGTACCGCCCGATAATTATCAATCTGATACCAATCCGCCCGTTGTCTAATTGGATGGCTAGCGAATTACTACATTTACAATCCGATAATCGATAAGCCGAACCATTAAGCGTAATTATCTGCCCGATCTGCCCGATAAGCACTCCTAATTTTATTCTATCTCATAAACACTGTACAATATAAAAATAACACGGGCTAGCCAGTTTTCAGACTGGCCATTCAAAAACAGCCAACATTTGTCAAGTTATTGAAAAATAACCACTATTTTGCTGCAACAGAGACCGGTCCGGCATAATATACTGGAGTTCGGTGCACTTGTGTATGAACCTCCAATATATTATGTTGGAACTCCAACACACGGAAAGTTCCAGCATAATATACTGGAGATTCGAGCATGAGTGTATGAACTTCCAGCATATTATGCTAGACCAATATACTTTGCTGGAACTCCGGTATAATATACTGGAGTTTCAGTATACTTTGCTAGAACTGTAGTATATTATACTGGAGTTCCAGTATATTATGGTGGAGTATTTTTCGGATTTTGAACAGTATTTTCCTTCAGATTTATCTTTACATGAAAAATGACTAAATTTTTACTTTTGAAACTGTGGCTATTTTTTATTGACCACTTGTAAATCTGGCTACTTTTTAATTTCTCCCCTTGTACAAGACAACATTAGGGCCCATCGTGTGTTTGAGTAACAATAAAAAGGTCGAGACTAATTATCAGGAAAAATAAATTAAAGTGGAGGAATATTGGAATTTTTACCTCCTATAGCAAAGATTGATACCTTATTTGTTTTAAATAAATACCCTTTTAAAAAATTATATTTCATAGCTACCTTGATTTTTTATAGCCAAATATCTATTTGTGGTCACCTCCTACCTTTAAACTATAAAAAATTTTGTATTATTTTTCTCTCTCCCCTCAAATTTCTCGTATTGCCTCAAATTTCTCGTATCCCCTATCCCATATCTATTCTCTCGCTCTCTGGCAAAGCATCGGAAGTAGAGTTTTCCGGTGAAGACTTTTGGGCAGTCGAGCAATCATCCGATATAGAAATTTTCTCCGGCGTAACAACGGCAACTGGAGGCAACGGTGACGGCGAGCGAGGATTGGATACTGACGGCGACGAATTGTGTAATTGTGTTTGTGCTATTGATCGATTGCTTCTTTAATATCTGAAATGCTGCATTTGTTGGCTCTATTATGATACTTTCTGAAAATTTCAGTACTCCAGGAAAACGCTGCAAAGCTGCAATTTAGTTGTTGTGTGGTGGTTTTGAATAAAGGTTAGATGTAATCTGCAAAGATGTGATCAGTCGATTGGTTTATTCTCGCATAACTTTGCTTTCTATTGCCGGAATAGTATCACAGTAACGAGAACAATGACGTTTCGAGTCTGAATCGCAACCCTCTCGACGAGACGACATTAGGGTTGTCCTGGAACAAAGACGACGGAGTTTGGGGCTGAGCAAATTGAAGATTCCGTTACTTTTTTCTTAAGTGTATTTCAATGTATCTCGCTGTATTTCACTGTATTCATTATTTATTTTTCATTGTATTTCAGTGTATCTCGCTATATTCCATGTATTTGATTGTATTCACTGTCTCGCTATATTCCATGAATGTATTCATATAATTTTTTTAATTAATATAATTTATGTATTCAGATGTATATATTGTATTCAAATGTATCTGCAATATGTGTTCATATGTTTTTGCACTATAGATGATCTGCTATACTTCATGTATTCAATGTATTTTTATGTATTTAACTATATTCAATGTAATTATATAATTTCTCTGAAGATTGCTATGTTTTTGGGGTGTTTTTGATTGAGAATCTTTTTTATAACTGGAAATATAAATTTTCTGTGTTATAAATAAGTGGAAAGGTTTGAAAACTGAAATTACCTAGGAATTCTTGGAATCTCATTATTCGAGAGCTTTTGTGTCAACATGAAACAAAGGATAATTGTCATTTAAAGTGTTATTTGTCAAACTCCTGCTAAAAAAATTAGAAAAATTGATTTCAAATATAAGAAATCGATTAATACTATAAAAATATAATTGTGATTTTTTTTGAAATGCACATAGCTTTAGGCTTTACTATGACACTACTTTGGGCCCCGATGCTGCATTGTAGTGCTTAACTAATGAGATAAGATGGCAGGCACGTTGATATAAACGGGTGCCGTTAGTTTTTTTCGTATTTTCTACTATAATTTTTAAGTCAAAATTGCCTTACCTTTTTAATTGTTTACAATAAAATGAATCTAAGCCATAAAATAAGTGGGTGGACACACGGCATAAATCGGTCTATATATTGAACAATACTGGACCAATTTTCACTGGAGGGGATCTCATCCCGTGCTAGACGTTACATAAGAAAAAGCAAACGTTGAATGTTAAACTGTCATAATTATGGTAAAAATCATGGCCGTCAACATCGAATATGGCCAGCTATTTATGCAACAATTCCTAATAACATAGCCGCTAAAATGCTAGCCCAATCCAGCCTTAAGAGGATTCGCGAGCTTGCTAATGTGACCGGGTAGCGGGTTTGAGAGTCTCATTTAGTTTATGTTGGGCTAAAATTTTGATCTAATCCCACGTTGGCTTAACGTAGTGAGAACCGATAATGAGAGATTCTTGCATTTTTCGGAAGTTTAGAGTTTGAGTTTATACAGGTACTCATTCCTTTTCATGTTTTGCAAGGATCAAATTCGAGAAAGAATTCTTTTTAAGTAGGAGTGGATGAAACAGCTCAAGATAGCCAACACGCGCTTTACTTCACAAAACTCATCGGCAACAAGTCAGTTAGTTTGAAAGCACGCATTAAATTTTGCTCTACATTCGTGACGCTTCCTAATTTAGTTACTGAGTTTTCTACGGAAAATATGTCATGTTTAAAAGATGCTAATCCTATAGGAAGTACATAATTAATTTCAAAGAATCATCAATACGATTGAGTGAAATGGTAGAACTCATTAGTTGATTCTTGTATATATTATAATACGAGAAGGGGTAGGTTGTCTCCAAGATTAAGTCAATATTACATGTGCGAATTTCAATTTTCTAAACTCTAAAACCATAAAATGATGTTCTCGTGGTAAGGCAACTAACTAAGATTCCAAAGCCCTAAATTAGTAGTGAAAAGTACCCAAGAATATCTTATTCGGCGGGATATGATCCGATTCTAAGAGAAGACTTTTCTCCATTATTATGCATTTATGCTGTAGAAATGGACGTCTACATTCCTTCCTTAGGCATAGGTGATATGTCTTTCCATATTCAGCGGTATCAATATTCTCATTTACAGATTATAAGTAGTTTCTGCGAAAGGAAAATTAAAATAAAATGAAACAAACAAACAAAAACAGGGTCCAGAAAAAGGCCGTGCTCTAAGATGAAGCATTAATGGTTATTTTCACGGCTTAAATCGTTGACCTATATGTCATATAATATGACTTTTACTAACGGATATCAAAATATTTACTAACGGATATCAAAATATAAACATTAAACGCATTGAAAAGTCAAAAAAATCCAACTTATAGTAAATACGTATAAAACAATAAAAAAAAAGAATTTACATAGGAATAAGAGAACAAGTCCGAACTAGAAGACTAATCACGAGCTGCTGTCAAACTGATCAACCAGTTTCCCAATCCCTTATGAAAACACCCCATGACCCCAACTAGCTTAAAGAAGCAAAGTTTTGCTTTAACAAACTCTCTTTTACTAAACTGTTTACGTTTTCTTTGTTATATTTCCGACTGTTAGAAGGATAATCAATTTCTAGTTACATGTTGTTACAGGTGTACGGGCTAAATTATGATATGACATGTGGCTGACTAAAAGGAGGATACGTGAGATCCAAGATGGATGGTTGAGGGCCGAATGCAGCAACTCTGCATGTCACCAGAAAGGATAACGTTCATAAATGTGTGTTAAATATTCTGCGCCCTGTAGCATTTACTAAAGAATATTCTACAACATTAAGAACAACAGTCCATTACATTGAATTTGGCTTTAGTGTTCACCGTTACATCTTCATCAATGACCCTCATAATTGGCATTAAAGGAGGACATGATCATAGGTATACATAGTTGTAAATAGTGAGCTCAAATACCATTATAAATGAGACGAATTTTCTGGCAAACCATATACTTATATTCTATACAAAGCTTTATACAATTTGACTTCTTTCCTTTTGATCTCATCATTGCTGTGTTTGGAAAATATGTTTAGGGGATTATCATTACTGATGTTTCGTCCACATTATACGGCTAACTGTCGTATATTTCTTCAATTCTTATATTATTTCAGGATCTAATTAGTTCACTTGCCTAGAAACCACGTACAAATTAAACTGTACCATTTTACGGGTAAACAGTTTGACGCCCACCGTGGGGCCTAGACAGTCGTGCAATTAAATTGATCATTGCCTTTTTCTACTAACATGTTTTGATTATTTTGCCTTATAAAAAATCGCAAAAAATGGAAGATAACACTGTTAAAGATGCACACAACCCTGAAATTCGAGGGAACCAGCCTCATTTCGAGGATTCAATCAGTGACACCCGCAATGAGGGAAATGACACCACACCGGTGCATGACAGGTGGTACCCCCGATGGGTTCGGGAGACAAATCATGATGATGTTGACGAGGAACAAGTAGCGGATGTTGTGAGGGTCCTGCAAGAGCAACAAACAGTCATTCTAGGCCATCTCATGTAGCAGGATCAAGTGATGACAAAATTGAAACAGGAACTACGGTGGACCTCGAATAATGCAAACAAACGAGTCGAATTCCTCCTATTTTTCCCACAGACCAAACAGCGCAGAGAGTTAACAACAACACTCCCAGGGGTGAAGTTGGCTCCAATGGCTCTGGGGGAGCAGATCAAGTCTTAACAACGAGAACGATTCATTCAAAGATGAGCTTTTGCGGTTCATGAGGGAAGTAAACACCCGCATGGATCAAATCCCGGGCTCACCACCAATATTGAAAGGCCCAAACTCGAAAAAGTATGTTCAATTACCGTACAAGCCAAGTGCGCCACCAGAACTAATACGAAGCGTTTCAAAATGCCTGAAGTTCCAAAGTATGATGGAACTTCAGACTCATTGAAATATATTACCACCTATACAACGGTGGTAAAAGGAAATGATCTATCTCCTCACAAAATTGTATCTCTGTTGCTAAAGAAATTTGGCAAAACTCTCACGAGGGGAGCCCTAACGTAGTATTCATTACTGCCCGAGCATTCCATAGATTTCTTTGAGATGCTCGCAGACTCTTTAGTTAAAGCTCATGTTAGGGGCCAGAAAGGTGCAAGCTCTGAAGGTCGACATATTCAAAATCGCACAAGGAGAATCTGAATTATAACGAGAGTTTGTTACCCGGTTCTAGAAAGAAAGAATGTTGCTCCCGGCCACCCCATATTAATGGGCAACTGAAGCATTCACCAAAAGATTGAACCCGAGAAGTTCAGATTCTTCCCGGAAGCCGAAGGAGATCCTGCTTGAGTTTCAAGCAACAACCTGGGCAGATGTTCACAACCGTACGAGTCAAAAATAAGGATCGAAGATGACCAGCTCGGTTTTACGTCATCGGCCAAAGGACACAAGAAGAACAAAGAAAAATCAAAGGATGACTACGATGCGAATAAGCAGACTTCGAGGGGCCGACTTTTTTCCCTACGAGCGTACCAAAGGTCGTGGTAGAAATTTCCGAGCAGCAAACAAGTTCAACGTTAGCAGAGGGACTGATCGTGGGCAAAAAAAATAGATCACTTCAAAATAAAGAAACGTCCAGGTCTCGAGATCTTTCTTACCCCCGGTTATGAGAATATAACTTCAACGTCAGTGTAATGGAACATGTGTTATCCATAAGGAACATTAAAGAAGCACGATCCCCGAGACCTATGAGGTCTGATTCCAGCCAGAGGGATCCAAATTTATGGTGCGAATACCACAGAACGAACAGTCACCGGACAGGGGAATGCCGACTTCTTCGGGAGGAGGTGGCAACGCTATTGAAGAATGGTCTTCTCTGAGAATTCTTGAGTGATCGAGCTAAGAACAATTATGGTCACAACAGAGACAACACGGAATGTTCAAAAGCAGGAGAAGAAACCCCACACCAGACAATCAACATGATCTTTGGGGGGATCGAGGTTAATAGGGTCACCTTTTCGGCAGCAAAGAAGACTAAAGTATCAATAACTCATAGAAACGGGAGGATGATACCACTTTCACGGAGGAAGACACAAACGGATTGTTGTGACCACACAACGACACACTGGTAATTGCTTTAAATGTGTTAGATTTTAAAATTAAGCGTGTTCTAGTGGATCTAGGAAGTTCGGCTAATATCATACAATGGAGAGTATTCTAGGCCATCTCATGTAGCAGGATCAAGTGATGACAAAATTGAAACAGGAACTACCGGTGGACCTCGAATAATGCAAACAAATGAGTCGAATTCCTCCTATTTGTCCCACAGACCAAACAACGCAGAGAGTTAACAACAACACTCCCAGGGGTGAAGTTGGCTCCAATGGCTCTAGGGGAGCAGATCAAGTCTTAACAACGAGAACGTTTCATTCAAATATGAGATTTTGCGATTCATGAGGGAAGTAAACACCCGCATGGATCAAATCCCGGGCTCACCACCAATATTGAAAGGCCCGAACTCGAAAAAGTATGTTCAATTACCGTACAAGCCAAGTGCGGCACCAGAACTAATACGAAGCGTTTCAAAATGCCTGAAGTTCCACAGTATGATGGAACTTCAGACTCATTGGAATATATTACCACCTATACAACGGCGGTAAAAGGAAATGATCTATCTCCTCACAAAATTGCATCTCTGTTGCTAAAGAAATTTGGCAAAACTCTCACGAGGGGAGCCCTAACGTAGTATTCATTACTGCCCGAGCATTCCATAGATTTCTTTGAGATGTTCGCAGACTCTTTAATTAAAGCTCATGTTGGGGGCCAGAAAGGTGCAAGCTCTGAAGGTAGACATATTCAAAATCGCACAAGGAGAATCTGAATTATAACGAGAGTTTGTTACCCGGTTCTAGAAAGAAAGAATGTTGCTCCCGGCCACCCCATATTAATGGGCAACTGAAGCATTCACCAAAATATTGAACCCGAGAAGTTCAGATTCTTCCCGGAAGCCGAAGGAGATCCTGCTTGAGTTTCAAGCAACAACCTGGGCAGATGTTCACAACCGTACGAGTCAAAAATAAGGATCGAAGATGACCAGCTCGGTTTTACGTCATCGGCCAAAGGACACAAGAAGAACAAAGAAAAATCAAAGGATGACTACGATGCGAATAAGCAGACTTCGAGGGGCCGACTTTTTTCCCTACGAGCGTACCAAAGGTCGTGGTAGAAATTTCCGAGCAGCAAACAAGTTCAACGTTAGCAGAGGGACTGATCGTGGGCAAAGAAAATAGATCACTTCAAAATAAAGAAACGTCCAGGTCTCGAGATCTTTCTTACCCCCGGTTATGAGAATATAAATTCAACGTCAGTGTAGTGGAACATGTGTTATCCATAAAGAACATTAAAGAAGCACGATCCCCGAGACCTATGAGGTCTGATTCCAGCCAGAGGGATCCAAATTTATGGTGCGAATACCACAGAACGAACAGTCACCGGACAGGGGAATGCCGACTTCTTCGGGAGGAGGTGGCAACGCTATTGAAGAATGGTCTTCTCTGAGAATTCTTGAGTGATCGAGCTAAGAACAATTATGGTCACAACAGAGACAACACGGAATGTTCAAAAGCAGGAGAAGAAACCCCACACCAGACAATCAACATGATCTTTGGGGGGATCGAGGTTAATAGGGTCACCTTTTCGGCAGCAAAGAAGACTAAAGTATCAATAACTCATAGAAACGGGAGGATGATACCACTTTCACGGAGGAAGACACAAACGGATTGTTGTGACCACACAACGACACACTGGTAATCGCTTTAAATGTGTTAGATTTTAAAATTAAGCGTGTTCTAGTGGATCTAGGAAGTTCGGCTAATATCATACAATGGAGAGTATTAGAACAAGCTAAATTCACCGAAAGCATTATTCAGGCAACAAAACTCCTCGTTGGATTCAACCTTGCGAGCGTGATGACCCGGGGAGAGATCTTGCTACTCAGGAACACTGAGGGAGTAATGAAAATAACTCTCTTCGAAGTAGTAGATGGTGATATGGGATACAACATCATCTTAGGAAGGCCATGGTTACACGAGATGAAAGTTTTACCTTCGACATATCACCAATTGTTGAAGTTTCTAACGCCCGAAGGAATCAAGCAGATACGGGGTGATCAACCGGCAGCAAGGGAGATGAATGCAATCTCAATTTCTAGTAGCAAAGGAAAGGAGCTCATGGCATAAAAATTACAGGAATGGGCGCCTACTCTCGAGTTAGAAGAGGTTATCCTAGGGGCAGAATCATCAGAACAATATCAGGTGTCGATATATTTCCAAGTTCCGGAAGAGACAGACGCAATGAAGTCCACGACAGAGGAACTGGAGCAAGTATCATTGTTCGAATAATTCCTAGAAAGAAATTTTCACTTGGAGACAGAACTGCACCCCGAGCTCAGGTCTGGTTTTATTGAATTCCTTAAAATTAACCCTGATTGTTTTGCATGGTCGCACGAGGATATTACAGGTATATCGACGAACATAGCCGTGCATAAGCTGAGTTTGGATACCAACGTACTACCGGTGCGACCAAAGAAGCGCCCTATTGCCTAGGCCATGAATAAATTTGTCAAAGAAGAGCTAAACCCACTTGCTTAAAATCGGCTCGGTCAAAGAGGTAAGATATCCAGACGGGCTAGCCAATGTAGTAGTAGTTCCTAAGAAGAATAATAAGTTTCGTATGTGTGTAGACTAAAAAGATCTTAATAAAGCGTCCCGAAAGACTTGTTTCCACTGCCAAATATTGATCAAATGATTGATCCCACGGCTGGACACGAGTTGATGAGTTTCCGTGATGCTTATTCCGGACACAACCATATTAAGATGAACCTGGAAGATTAGGAAAAGACTTGGTTTATAACGAATTTCGGTACATATTGTTACAATGTAATGTCATTCGGGTTGAAGAACTCCGGAGCCACTTATCACGACTCGTAAATAATATGTTTGAAAAATAAATAGGAAATACCATGGAAGTTTATATAGACGATATGCTCATTAAGTCTTTGAATGCAGGTGATCATCTTATGCATTTTCAAGAAACATATACGATATCCTGAGGAAGCACAACATGAAGCTCAACCCCGAAAAGTGTGCGTTCGGGGTGAGCTCTGGTAAGTTCCTGGGGTTTCTAGTCTCACAAAGGGGAATTGAGGTAAACCTCAATAAAATCAAGGCCATAGACGATATCCCGAATAAATTGTCGAACATAAAGAAAGTCCAAAAACTCACGGGAAGGTTAGCAGCTTTGAGCAGGTTCATCTCCCGGTCATCAGAAAAATGTCATCGCTTCTTTACATAGCTCAAAAAAAGAATAATATCGAATGGACATCGAAGTGCTAGGGGCTTTGAGAGACCTGAAGAAGTACCTATCAAGCCCTTGATGCGAGACTAAATTGCATAGTTTAACATGTGATATACCTTACATTTTATGCGCATTAATGATAAAAATACACTTGTTATGTGCTTAATGGAGTTTATTTCATGTGTAGGTGAAGTGGAGATGGAAACGGAGCTAAAAGGATGCAAATACGTCGAAAAATACGCGAAAGGAGACACCCGGGCGATAGCCGGGCGACAGAGCCAAACAGACTGCCCTACCTGGCGTTAGCCAGGCGTTAGGGCTGAAACGCCAGCCCTACCCTGGCGTTAGCCAGGCGTTTGGGCTGAAACGCCAGCCCTAGCCTGGCGTTAGCCAGGCGTTTTGGTCCAAACGCCAGGGTCCCCAGTCGGCCAGAAACCGAGTTTTGACGGGTTTAAGTGTTTTCTAATTGAAATAGAAGTCTCCTACACGGTTAGGGTTCACCCTAAACCTATAAATAGACTCCTAAAACACAAGTACAAGGGAGAGATTCACAAAGATACACAGAGATTCGAAATTAGTGTGGATCAAAGGCAAAACATCAACTTGTACATATTTTCTTCTTTACTTTGTAGTTTAATTATGCAAGTTGTTTTAGATTTTATTCTTATGAATTTGTTTAGCTAATTTCGTGTGGAACCCGTTGGGGAATAAACTTCTTGTGATATTAATATAGTTTTGATTGGTTGATTAAACTCTATTTGTTCAACTACGTTCTTGTTGTAGTTGATTGAAGGGCCCTCAATTAGCTGTGCCTATTTATTATGTATCTACTTGAGAGAGAGTGCATATTTAGGTAATTGTTTGAACAACACCACTCCCAGAGTATAGACGAAAGTCATAACCGAGGGTTTAGAGGTTGGATTAGAGATAACGATACTTCGGGTGCAATCTAAGTGAACTGTAATGCAATCTAGCTAGCGTAACTTGAGAGAGTGCGTCTAGTAAATTATCATAATTACTTGAGAGAGATTTATGGTAGATAGAGTGTTCATGATTGATAGAGACGATTAATCAAGCTATACGAAGTATCCGAGAAGTAAGTTCACCAGCGGGGGAAACCATAACCTTAGATTTTTATTACAATTGTTTATACCTTAGCATAGTTAATCTTTAGTTTTAATCTTTAGTATTAGTAATTTAAATAACATCAGGTGACAGCTGAGTAGTATTTTAACAGCTTGCTTGATACGTCAATTCCCTGTGGGATCGACTCTGGGCATAATACCCCAGGATTATATTTGCAACGCCCGCTTAGTCTTCTACAAGACATAGTTGAGCGTGATCAAATTTTGGCGCCGTTGCCGGGGAATTAACGGTATTATCAAGTGTAGCTGTAATTGTACATATTATTATTAGGTTTTAAGTTTGAATTTTTTTTTTTTTATTTGATTTTTATTTTCTTTATTTTAGTTTTATTTGTTAAAACATGGCATCATGGAATTATGAGAGTTATGTTGGTAATTCTACTTTTGATCCTCATTATGCATATTATGGAGGAAACCACCCAGAGCAAAATTATCAAAATATTCCCGAGAGCGAGTTATGTGCACCAACTCAATCTTATGTGTGGAATGTGTGTGATATGTGTGGTGGTCAAGATGGTCACTTTCAGGGTTGTGCTTATATTTCTTATCTTCCCCCAACCCCTTACTTTGATGATTCTTCTTTTTCCTTTGAAGTTAATAGAAATAAAGAACTCAGTGATGATGACTGGAAAAGGCTCGAGGATATGATGAAATGCATTCTGGAACAACTTGAGGAGTTACAACTGCGGGTACAAAGGCAAGATGAAACTATTCGCAACTTGGAGGCTCAAACGAGTCAACTAGTTGAAGCTTTTAATGCTCAATATGCCAACGGTATGGATAGTAGCCAGGAGCAGTGTACATCAGAGATGAAAATTGAGGTGTCAATGGAGGTGTCCAAAGTAGAAACCCAGCACTCTAACCAACTAGGATTTGAGGATGTCGATGTTGAAGAAGTAGTACTAGAGTCAACCAGGGACGTTGAGGATACAAATTTAATCGACTCTAGTGTTATTGTGGTTGAGGATATTGAAAGTCCCGCAGTTCATGTGTTTGAGCACATTTGTCCTCACTCCTAA
>ML390429.1:0-19936 GCA_005239525.1 Nicotiana knightiana | reverse complement strand
GGTAAAGTCCGCAAGGCGTGGTTAGTAATCGTAATTATATATTATTTCTTTATTTTTTTCATAATTATTTTTTTTTTCTTTTTTTAAAATAATCATTGTTCCGTGTATAATGAAATGTCTTTCACATTGCTTACGAATCTAACAAATCTACCGTTTTAAATTCACTGAAATAAGCAAGATAAAAATTTTCCAAAAATAGGGATGCAACACGAGGACTTCCCAGGGGGTCACCCATCCTAGTACTACTCTCGCCCAAGCACGCTTCACTTCAGAGTTATGATGGGATTCGTTGCGTTAGTGCTGGTATGATCGCATCCGACATTCCCTGCGCTCTAAATTCTCTTAATACCTTTCCTCCTTCCGCTTTAAATGCAAAGGTGTAAAACCTTAAAACTACATAACTTTAGGATCATTTATCCGTTTTACGTGTTTCCTCTTTTAATTTTAAGTATTTTTCGCGGGTATAGGCATTGAAAAACAATAACAACAAGCCGCACTCGACGATTTTATCACTATTAGAGGGCCCGTAAGGCCTAGCGATGTTCCCATCGCACTGGGCCGCATGGAACGACGACATCGCAACTAGACGTTTTACGGATATCGCCTTCGAGGCCAAAGTGTAATGACACGTCAGGCGCAGCGGGTGAAGTCCTGCAAGGCGTGGTTAGTAATCGTAATTATATATTATTTCCTTATTTTTTTCATAATTATTTTCTTTTTCTTTTTTTAAAATAATCAATGTTCCACGTAAAAAGAAATGTCGTTCACATTGCTTACGAATCTAACAAATCTACCATTTTCAATTCACTCAAATAAGCAAGATATAAATTTGCCAAAAATAGTGATGCAACACGAGGACTTCCCAGAGGGGCACCCATCCTAGTACTACTCTCGCCCAAGCACGCTTTACTTCGGAGTTCTGATGGGATCCGGTGCGTTAGTGCTGGTATGATCGCATCCGACATTCCCTGCGCTCTAAATTCTCTTAATACCATTCCTCGTTCCTCTTTAAGTGCGAAGGTGTAAAACCTTAAAACGACATAACTTTACGCTCATTTATCCGTTTTACACGTTTCCTCTTTTAATTTTAAGTATTTTTCGCGGGCAAAAGCGTTGACAAACAATAACAACAAGCCGCATTCGACGATAATATTACAATTAGAGGGTCCGTAGGGCCTAGCGACGTGCCCATCGCACTGGGCCGCATGGAACGACGACATCGCAACTAGACATTTTACGGGTATCGTCTTCGAGGACAAGGTGTAATGACACGTCAGGCGCAGCGGGTGAAGTCCCGCAAGGCGNCGTTTTCAATTCAATCAAATAAGCAAGATAAAAATTTGCCAAAAATAGGGATGCAACACGAGGACTTCCCAGGGGGTCACCCATCCTAGTACTACTCTCGCCCAAGCACGCTTAACTTCGGAGTTCTGATGGGATCCGGTGCGTTAGTGCTGGTATGATCGCATCCAACATTCCATGCGCTCTAAATTCTCTTAATACCTTTCATCCTTCCGCTTTAAGTGCGAAGGTGTAAAACCTTAAAACGACATAACTTTACGCTCATTTATCCACTTTACGCGTTTCCTCTTTTAATTTTAAGTATTTTTCGCGGGCATAGGCATTGAAAAACAATAACAACAAGCCGCACCCGACGATAATATCACAATTATAGGGCCCGTAACGCCTAGCGACGCGCCCATCGCACTGGGGCCGCATGGAACGACGACATCGCAACTAGACGCTTTACGAGTATCGCCTTCGAGGCCAAGGAGTAATGACACGTCAGGCGCAACGGTAAAGTCCCGCAGGCGTGGTTAGTAATCGTAATTATATATTATTCCTTTATTTTTTTCTTCGTTTTTTTTTTTTAAATAATCATTGTTCCACGTAAACAAAAAAATAGCATTCACGTTGCTTTCGAATCTAACAAATCTAACGTTTTCAATTCAATCAAATAAGCAAGATAAAAATTTGCCAAAAATAGGGATGCAACACGAGGACTTCCCAGGGGGTCACCCATCCTAGTACTACTCTCGCCCAAGCACGCTTAACTTCGGAGTTCTGATGGGATCCGGTGCGTTAGTGCTGGTATGATCGCATCCAACATTCCATGCGCTCTAAATTCTCTTAATACCTTTCATCCTTCCGCTTTAAGTGCGAAGGTGTAAAACCTTAAAACGACATAACTTTACGCTCATTTATCCACTTTACGCGTTTCCTCTTTTAATTTTAAGTATTTTTCGCGGGCAAAAGCGTTGACAAACAATAACAACAAGCCGCATTCGACGATAATATTACAATTAGAGGGTCCGTAGGGCCTAGCGACGTGCCCATCGCACTGGGCCGCATGGAACGACGACATCGCAACTAGACATTTTACGGGTATCGTCTTCGAGGACAAGGTGTAATGACACGTCAGGCGCAGCGGGTGAAGTCCCGCAAGGCGTGGTTAGTAATCATAATTATATATTATTTCTTTATTTTTTTCATAATTATTTTCTTTTTCTTTTTTTAAAATAATCATTGTTCCATGTAAAAAAAATGCCGTTCACATTGCTTACGAATCTATCAAATCTACCATTTTCAATTCACTCAAATAAGCAAGATAAAAATTTTCCAAAAATAGGGATGCGACACGAGGACTTCCCAGGGGGTCACCCATCCTAGTACTACTCTCGCCTAGGCGCACTTAACTACGGAGTTCTGATGGGATCTGGTGCATTAGTGTTGGGATGATTGCATCCGACATTCCCTACGCTCTAAATTCTCTTAATACCTTTCCTCCCGCTTTAAGTGCGACGGTGTAAAACCTTAAAACGACATAACTTTACACTCATTTATCCGTTTTACGCGTTTCCTCTTTTAATTTTAATTATTTCCAGGGGGCATAGGAATTGACAAGCAATAACAACATGCCGCACTCGACGATAATATCACATTTAGAGGGCCCGTAAGGCCTAGCGATTTGCCCATTGCACTGGGCCGCATGGAACGACAACATAGCAACTAGACGTTTTACGGGTATCAACTTCGAGGCCAAGGTGTAATGACACGTCAGGTGCAACGGGTGAAGTCCCGCAAGGCGTGGTTAGTAATCGTAATTATATATTATTTCTTTATTTTTTTCATAATTATTTTCTTTTTCTTTTTTTAAAATAATCATTGTTCAATGTAAAAAAAATGGTATTCACATTGCTTACGAATCTAACAAATCTACCGTTTTCAATTTACTCAAATAAGCAACATAAAAATTTATCAAAAATACGGATGCAACACGAGGAATTCCCAGGGTATCACCCATCCTAGTACTACTCTCGCCTAACAGCGCTTAACTTCGAAGTTCTGATGGGATCCGGTGTGCTAGTGCTGGTATTATCGCATCCGACATTCCCTGCGCTCTAATTTCTCTTAATACCTTTCCTCCTTCCGCTTTAAGTGCGAAGGTGTAAAACCTTAAAACGATGTAACTTTACGCTCGTTTATCCATTTTACGTGTTTTCTCTGTTAATTTTAAGTATTTTTCGCGGGATAGGCATTGACAAACAATAACAACAAGTCGAACTCGACGATAATATCACAATTAGAGGCCCCGTAAAGGCCTAGCGACGTGCCCATCGCACTGGGCCGCATGGAACGACGACATCGTAACTAGACGTTTTACAGGTATCGCCTTCGAGACCAAGGGGTAATGTCACGTCAGGCGCAACGGCTGAAGTCCCGCAAGACGTGTTTAGTAATCGTAATTATATATTATTTCTTTATTTTTTTCATAATTATTTTCTTTTTCTTTTTTAAAAAAAATCAATGTTCCACGTAAAAAAAATGTCGTTTACATTGCTTACGAATCTAACAAATCTACCGTTTTCAATTAACTCAAATAAGAAAGATAAAAATTTTCCAAAAATAGGGATGCAACCCGAGGTCTTCTCAGGGGGGCACCCATCCTAGTACTACTCTCGCCCAAGCACGCTTTACTTTAGAGGTCTGATGGGATACGGTGCGTTAGTGCTGGTATGATCGCATCCGACATTCCCTGCGCTCTAAATTCTCTTAATACCTTTCCTCTTTCCGCTTTAAGTGCGAAGGTGTAAAACCTTAAAAAGACATAACTTTACGCTCATTTATCCGTTTTATGCGTTTCCTCTTTTAATTTTAAGTAATTTTCGCGAGCAAAGGCATTGACAAACAATAACAACTAGCCGCACTCGACGATAATATTGCAATTAGAGGGCCCGTAAGGCCTAGCGACGTGCCCATCGCACTGGCCCGTATGGAACGACGACATCGCAACTAGACGTTTTACGGGTATCGCCTTCGAGGCCAAGGAGTAATGACACGTCAGGCGCAGCGGGTGAAGTCCTGCAAGGCTTGGTTAGTAATCGTAATTATATATTATTTCTTTATTTTCATAATTATTTTCTTTTTCTTTTTTTAAAATAATCATTGTTCCATGTTAAAAAATTCCATTTACATTGCTTATGAATCTAACAAATCTACCGTTTTCAATTCACTCAAATAAGCAAGATAAAAATTTTCCAAAAATAGGAATGGAACACGAGGACTTCCCAGGGGGTCACCCATCCTAGTACTACTCTCGCCCAAGCACACTTGACTTCGGAATTCTGATGGGACCGGTGCGTTAGTGCTAGTATGATCGCATCCGACATTCCCTGCGCTCTAAATTCTCTTAATACTGTTCCTCCTTCCGCTTTAAGTGCGAAGGTGTAAAACCTTAAAACAACATAACTTTACGCTCATTTATCTCATTTACGCGTTTCCTCTTTTAATTTTAAGTATTTTTCGCGGGCATAGGCATTGACAAACAATAACGACAAGCCGCACTCGACGATAATATCACAATTAGAGGGCCCGAAAGGCCTAGCGACGTGCCCATCGCATTGGGCCGCATGGAACGATTAGATATTTTACGGGTATCGCCTTCGAGGCCAAGGTGTAATGACATGTCAGGCGCAGCGGGTGAGGTCCCGCAAGGCGTGGTTAGTAATCGTAAATAGATATTATTTCTTTATTTTTTTCATAATTATTTTCTTTTTCTTTTTTTAAGATAATCATTGTTCCATGTAAAAAAAATGTTGTTCACATTGCTTACGAATCTAACAAATCTACCGTTTTCAATTCACTCAAATAAGCAAGATAAAAATTTGTCAAAAATAGGTATACAACACGAGGACTTCCTAGGGGGTCACCCATCCTATTACTACTCTCTCCCAAGAACGCTTAACTTCGGAGTTCTGATGGGATCTAGTGCATTAGTGCTAGTATGATCGCATCCGACATTCCTTGCGCTCTAAAGTCTCTTAATACCTTTCTTCCTTCCGCTTTAAGTGCGAAGGTGTAAAACCTTAAAATGACATAAATTTATGCTCATTTATCCGTTTTACGTGTTTCCTCTTTTAATTTTAAGTATTTTTCGCAGGCATAAGCATTGACAAACAATAACAACAAGCTGCACTCGATGATAATATCACAACTAGAGGGCCCGTAAGGCCTAGCGACGTGCCCATCGCACTGGGCCGCATGGAACGACGACATTGCAACTAGACGTTTTACGGATATCGCTTTCGAGGCGAAGGTGTAATGACACGTCAGTCTCAGCGGGTGATGTCCCGCAAGGCGTGGTTAGTAATCGTAATTATATATTATTTCTTTATTTTTTCATAATTATTTTTTTTTTCTTTTTTTAAAATAATCATTGTTCCATGTAAAAAAAAAGTCGTTCACATTGCTTACGAATCTAACAAATCTACCGTTTTCAATTCACTCAAATAAGCAAGATAAAAATTTGTCAAAAATAGGGATGCAACACGAGGACTTCCCAGGGGGTCACCCATCCTAGTACTACTCTCGCCCAAGCACGCTTAACTTCGGAGTTCTGATGGGATCCGGTGCGTTAGTGCTGGTATGATCGCATCCGACCTTCCTTGCGCTCTAAATTCTCTTAATATCTTTCCTCCTTCCGCTTTAAGTGCGAAGGTGTAAAACCTTAAAACGACATAAGTTTACGCTCTTTATCCGTTTTACGCGTTTCCTCTTTTAATTTTAAGTATGTTTCGCGGGCATAGGCATTGACAAACAATAACAACAAGCCGCACTCGACGATAATATCACAATTAGAGGGCCCGTAAGGCCTAGCGAAGTTCCCATCGCACTGGGCCGCATGGAACGATGACATCGCAACTAGACGTTTTACGGGTATCGCCTTCGAGGCCAAGGTGTAATGACACGTTAGGCACAGCGGGTGAAGTCTCGCAAGGCGTGGTTAGTAATCGTAATTATATATTATCTCTTTATTTTTTCATAATTATTTTTGATGGCATGTAAAAATTTATTGGATTTAAACTCAATAAACTATTGGATTATATTTTAAATATACTAGTCCAAATAAATATTATGGGATAATATAATTGAATTAGTTATATAAGTCCATATGGATTAAATAAATAAGTCTTAATTCATTGGGCTAACCCAATTAATTGGGCTAAAGTGATGAGCTCACTTTACTAAGCCCAAGATGCCATCTTCCTAGAGGCCCAAATGGATGCCACGTGTCAAATGATGTGGCACGCCAAGTCACGAGAAAGAGCCAATAGAATCATGCCATGTGTCAAAATGACAAAGCATGCCAAGTCACATTAAAAGACCAATGAAATCGCGCCACGTGTGCAAGTGACATGTTCTGGCCAATCAAATACGACCATGTCACACTTTAATTTGATTGGTCGGAAAGAGTTTGTTCTTATCACAACTCCACCCTTCCACAACTATAAATAAGGGACTTTATAACTCAGAAAAGGGACCAGAAGTTATAACAATAAGCAAGAGAGAGCTCGTGGATCAACGGCCGCAAATTTCTCTACAAGTTTCAAGCTTCAAGCAACCAAGATCAAATTCAAGTTCAAGAACGAAGAACAAATCAATTTCAAACTCAAGAACGAAGAACAATTCAAGTATTTAAGATCAAGAACGAAGTCAAATCAAATACAAGGCGTTCAAGATCAAGGCTACTTGTTTGTGATAAAATTCGTGGCAACAATCAAAGCGTTCGCGATGGATAAATCATATTAAAATTCAAGATCAAGATCAAAGGCCCTTGAATTTATATTGAAAAGAAGAATCAGAGGATTCATAGAGATTGTACACTCATAATATTCGAAATAATATACTACGTATGTTGCAATATTTTCTGTCCTGATTATATTTTCTCGACGCAATTTATTGTCTACAAATTCTGGCACACCCAGTGGGACAATCTCTACCTATCATCTCAACTTTTCAAACACTAAAGTTCAAGAACAACGAAATGTCTTCCAAGAAAATCAACTCCAGTTCAACTTCCGCCAAGGCTGCTAATTCCAGGTTCTATGCTGATGTGGAAAACATACTCGAAGTTACCTTTGGAAGCTTTGGACCAGTTACGAGGAACAAAGCAAGCTCGTTAGGACAACAAGCACCCCAAGTGTCGTCCGTATCTACCCCTGTTTTCGGATCTTCATCCTCAAAAGGATTAAGATCTTCCACAAATGCACCCGAAGGAGGAAGCGATGTTGCTGAAAAGATCAAGAAAACTCTTGCTCTGCTTGACCTCTCCGGATCCAAGAACTCTGCTGTGAAGGAAGATGATGACGCTTCAAATGATGGATCCTCCCCACTCACACCACATAGCGTGAGCCAATCAAGGATCAATCTGTGTGAAAATACGTGCTACTCTCCATCGTCCATGACAATCATGCAAGCCATGGTAACAAACACTTCATCTGTAGAGGAGCAGTTGGAAAACTTGACGGAAGCAATCGCTGGCTTGACCAAGTGCATGCAAAATCAAGATGCTAGAATCGACAAGCTAACAGATAGGGTGGGAATATTAATGGAAGAATAATCCACCCATACACCTGGAAAACTCCCAGAAGTCCAAGAGATTGATGCTCCCCCACGACAAGTTGCATCCACTAAGGAAATTTCAGTCTCTTCGGAAGGGATTATTCCGATCAATCAACTAAAGAAGTTTATTGAAGGGACTATAAAAAACAAATATGAAGTTGCTTCCAAGTCCTCCTTTACCTATGCAAAGCCGTACACTTCAAGGATCGATATGTTAAAGATGCCTGCTGGCTATCAACCTCCAAAATTTCAACAGTTTGATGGCAAAGGAAATCCAAAGCAACATGTGGCGCACTTCGTTGAGACATGCAACAATGCTGGGACTTATGGAGATTACCTTGTCAAGCAGTTTGTCCGCTCATTAAAAGGAAATGCTTTTTATTGGTACACGGACCTCAAGGCTGGATCTGTTGATAGTTGGGATCAACTAGAGCAAGAATTCCTCAATCGCTTTTATAGCACGAGACGTACTGTGAGTATGATAGAACTCACAAGTACTCGTCAACGGAAGAGTGAACCAGTTATCGACTTTATCAATCGTTGGAGGAATGCAAGCCTCAACTGTAAAGACAGGCTTAGTGAAGCTTTTGACATAGAGATATGCATCCAAGGTATGCATTGGGTGTTGCGCTACATCTTGCAAGGTATCAAGCCTAGCACATTTGAAGAACTTGCAACTTGTGCCCATGACATGGAATTGAGCATGGCCTCTGCGAAGGCTGCCATCTATGAACCTCGCAAAGGGAACAACAAGCAAGAAGTCAGAAAATGGAGCAAGTTTGTATCGAGATCCGAAAATAAAGAAGCTATGAATGTCAACACATCAGCTGTGAAGTTCACGACGAAGGTGAGCAAGAAGCAGAGTATGAAATCCACTTTGTTTCAAGATAAGCCAAGTGGAAAGTTGACTCTAAAAGAAATGCAAGAGAAATAGTACCCATTTCTTGATTCTGATGTGCTGGCTATTTTTGAAAAACTCCTCGAGTTAAATCTCATTGAGCTTCCAGAGATGAAGCGACCAAATGAAGCTGAGAAAATCGATGACCCAAATTACTGCAAATATCATCGACTTGTGAGCCACCCTCTGGAGAAGTGCTTTGTCTTCAAGAACAAAGTTATGGACTTGGCTCGTGAAAAGAAGATCGTGCTTGAAGATGAGAAAGCAAGCGCAAACCAAGTCTCTATCATATTTGGCTCATTCAATCCAGACGAATTATGTAGTTCCAAAGAAAGTAAAGATGAAGAATTACTGGAGAACTACAAGGTTGAAGACGGTCAACCTGAGGATGATGAAGGTTGGACGCTGGTGACTCGTCGTAGGCGCCACAAAAGGGGCCCACGAAAAGGATCAATGGAACAACCAACGAGGAAGATAATGGTGAAAAGACCTAGGAGATGGAACCCAGTTAAGAACGTAAAGAAAGCGAAAGTGGAGGTGCACCACCCTTAAAATCCACGACATCCAGTGAACTTGGAGGAGTTTTTACCAAGTGGGTTCTGCACGAAGATTTCCCATGGGGGTATTAATGCCCCTTGTTGCCATACTGACGAAGGGAAAGAAAGGAGTGATGACCTACCGTCGACACCATCTTCGTAAAAGCTCATCGACTCCACTACTAAAGAAGTTGATGCTTGTGAGGAAAAAGTCACATTCACAAGTGACGATCTTCTGCTAGGTGACACTCCTCATAACCGCCCATTGTACCTGGTTGGCTATATGCGTGATGAAAGGGTAAATCGAATTTTCGTTGATGAAGGATCCTTAGTGAGCATTTTGCCAATTCACACTGTGAAACAACTTGGTATTTCCATGAACGAACTCTCAGAAAGTCGTGTGATGATCCAAGGATTCAACCAAGGGGGGCAAAGAGCCGTAGGCGCGATCAGGCTGGGAATCACTATTGAAGATATGCAATCAAGTGCATGGCTGCATGTGATTGATGCGAAGACTTCATACAATGTTTTGCTTGGAAGGCCTTGGATACATGAGAATAAAGTAGTTCCATCTACCTACCATCAATGTTTAAAATACTACGAGGGTGAAGTCGAGAAGAAGATAGTTGCTGATGATGAGCCATTCACCGAGGCAGAGTCACACTTCGTCGATGCAAAGTTCTACTTGAAGAACCGCATTGTGAAAGAGCTAAAGGTTGATGATGGCATGAAAAGAAAGATTGGCGAGCCCATAACCAAAACAACTGAGGTGACTATTGGTAAAGCCAAAGCCCTTACTGAGGAGGTACAACCTAATGTGAATAAATATCATAGAGGGGATATTGCATCTTATGGAAAGAAAGTAAGTCCTAAGATCCAATATGTCCCTAAAAGGAAGAAAGATGAGGGCGAATCATCTAATCTCCAAACCAACACACTAAAGGAGTTAACTCTTCTCGTGAAACGAATTGAGGCGGTGAAGTTTTCCTCGAAGCCGCTTGCAGGGTTTGTAGCTCAAAATCATTTGCAGAATGTGACACTCCCTACAAAGGGAACAGATGAAGGCTTTGATCCTAATGCCTACAAGCTATTTGCGAAAGTTGGATACAATCCCGATGAGCCGCCAAAGTTAGGGAAGCTCCCATCGGAAGCTGCAACGAGGCAACCACACGAAGGTTTGGGATACAAGCAACCGTCACCAGTGCGCATCTCCATCAGAAGGGCGAGTAGCAATCACATCACTGTAGAAAATGAATCTGCCGCTTCTAACAGGCCTTCTGTTTTTGACAGACTTGGAAAATCAACTGTGAGGACTTCCGTATTTGAGAGATTGGGTCAATTAAAGAAGGTGAATAAGTTCCAAAAAAATTATCAAAATACAAGAACCCGCTTTGCCCAAAATTCAGAGGGTCTCTAAAGATTTCCAAAGTTTGGTTCCTTCTAGAATGAGGCAGCAAACAGAAGTCATGGTTTCGTGTGATGAAGTACTGAAGGTGAATCCATACAGTGTGGTATACACTAAAGAACGTGATGAAGAAGAATAAAGTGTGGGTTCTTCGTATCATGTTACTGCACAAAGCGAGCATGGTGTTTTATCTCTAATAGAGGATGATGAGAAAGTGGACGATGTTTCATCGTGTTATCACATATCCTTCAACGATGGGGACCCTCAAGAAAATGATGATGCGAAAGATGCTCCCCCGGAACTTGAAGAAGGGGTGAAAGCAACTGTTGATGCTTTAAAAGAAGTTAACCTTGGCACCGATGAAGAACCAAGACCCACCTACCTAAGTGCTTTACTAGAGGTTGATGAAGAAAGCACTTATATTGAGTTACTCAAGGAGTTTAGGGATGTATTTGCTTGGAGTTACAAAGAAATGCCTGGCTTGGACCCTAAAGTGGCAGTCCATCACCTTGCGGTCAAGAATGGCGCTCGTCCTGTTAAGCAAGCTCAAAGGCGCTTTAGGCCAGACTTGGTTCCCCTGATTGAAACTGAAGTTAACAAACTCATTGAAGCGGGATTTATTCGGGAGGTTAAATACCCAACTTGTGTTTCAAGTATCATTCCTGTAAGCAAGAAGAATGGCCAGATTCGAGCATGTGTTGACTTCAGGGATCTCAACAATGCGTGTCCCAAAGATGAATTCCCGCTTCCTATCCCAGACCTGATGATCCATGCTACTACTGGTTACGAAGCAATGTCTTTCATGGACGGTTCGTCGGGCTATAACCAAATCCGCATGGCACCAAAAGATGAAAAGCTTACTGCATTCCGCACCCCCAGGAGTATGTATTGCTATAAGGTGATGCCTTTTGGCTTGAAGAACACTGGTGCTACGTACCAAAGGCCTATGCAGAATATTTTCGACCATCTTCTCCACAAGAATGCCGAATGCTATGTTGACGACTTGGTGGTAAAATCAAGAAAGAAGGGAGACAACTTGAAAGACTTGAGAATGGTATTTGAGTTGCTCCAAATGCACTAACTTAGGATGAACCCACTGAAATGTGCCTTTGGAGTTACTTCTGGAAAGTTCCTTGGTTTCTTTGTCCGACATCGAGGGATCGAAATTGATCAAGACAAAGTGGATGCTATTTTGAAAATGCCTGAGCCTCGGGATATTCATGAATTGAAAATTCTGCAGGAAAGCTAGCATACCTTAGGAGATTCATCTCGAACTTATCTGGAAGGTGCCAACCATTTAGTCACCTCATGAAGAAAGGTGTTCCTTTCAAGTGGGACCAAGATTCTAGCAACGCTTTCGAAAGTATCAAAGCCTACTTGATGAAGCCTCCAGTTTTAGCAGCTCCTATACCTGGAAAGCCATTGATACTATACATTGCGGTGCAAGAAAGGTCTGTTGGAGCATTGTTGGCCCAAGAAAATAGTGAGGGGAAAGAAAACTCCCTTTACTACTTGAGCAGGATGATGACACCAAATGAGCTGAATTATTCGCCAATTGAAAAGCTATGTTTGGCACTAGTCTTCTGAATTCAAAAGTTGAAGTACTACTTTCAATCTCATATTGTCCATCTTGTTTCCAAAGCAAATCCCATCATGTTCATAATGTCAAAACCTGTTCTTAGTGATAGACTAACGAGATGGTATCTCCAATTTCAACAATTCGAGATCTTGTACATCCCTCAAAAGGTTGTAAAAGGACAAGCATTGGCAGACTTCTTGGCAGATCATCCGATACCTGATGACTGGGAGCTAACTGACGAACTACCTGATGAGGACGCAATGGTCGTTGAAGTTCAACCTCCATGGAAGATGTACTTTGATGGTGTTGCGCATCACGGGGGAGCTGGTGCTGGCGTAGTATTTATCACTTCACAAGGTGAAGTCTTGCCTTACTCCTTCACCTTGACGCAACTCTGTTCCAACAATATTACTGAGTATCAAGCATTAATACCTGGGGTTGAAATGGCCATTGATATGAAGCAATTGCAGTTACAAGTCTTTGGTGACTCCCAGTTAGTGGTCAATCAGCTTTTGGGTAGTTACGAGGTTAAGAAGCCTGAACTACACCCATATCACGATTACGCTAAAAATTTAACGGGGTGGCTCGATTATGTGACTATTCAACATGTGCCAAGAAAAGAAAATAAGAAGGCTGATGCTTTAGCTGCCTTAGCTTCATCGTTAACCCTTCCTGATCAAGCGCAAGTTACTGTCTGCCAAAAATGGGTAGGGACCGCCACTAAATGAGGTTGAAGGTGAAGAAAATAAACTCAACCATCTTGTCGCTATTTCTGAAGTTGAGAAAGAAAAATGGCGATAACCCATTGTCAACTACTTGTGCTATGGGATACTTCCAGAAAATCGAGGAGAAGGACTGAAATCCGTCGTCGTGCACCTCGCTTCCTTTACTACAAAGACACTCTATACAGAAGGTCATTCGAGGGAGTACTCTTGCAATGCTTAGGGGAAGAAGAAGCACTCCAAGCTTTGCAAGAGGCACATTCTGGGGTATATGGGTCGCACCAGTTTGGACCAAACCTCCAGTTCCATATAAAAAGGATGGGACATTATTGGCCGACAATGGTAAAATACTGCTTGGACTACGCTCGAAGATGCAAGGCTTGTCAATTCCATGCGAATTTTATTCATCAACCTCCTGAAGTGTTGCACCCGGCTGTTGCATCCTGGCCGTTTGATGCTTGGGTATTGGATGTTGTGGAACCACTGCCGAAGTCTTCTGGTGGGAACGTATACATCTTGGTTGCAACTGACTACTTCTCAAAATGGGCTGAAGTTGTTGCTCTTAAGGAGGTAAAGAAGGAAAATGTTGCAAGTTTCATCTGAGTAAACATAATCTATCGATTTGGCATTCCTCGTTACATAATAACGGATAAGGGAAAGCCATTCGACAATAGGTTGATGAACAAGATTTGTGATCTCTTTGGCTTCAAGCAACGTAACTCTTCAATGTACAATATTTCCACCAATGGCCTAGCTGAGGCATTCAACAAAACTTTATGCAACCTGTTGAAGAAAGTCGTCTCCAAATCCAAATGAGATTGGAATGACCTTATGGAAGAAGCTCTATGGGCATATAGGACGACTCACCGTACGCCAACACAAGCAACTCCGTAGTCACTCATTTATGGAGTCAAAGCCGTCTTGCCACTTGAGCGTCAAATACCTTCATTACGACTGGCTATTCAAGAAGGGATCACTGATGAAGAAAATGCTCAACTTCGATTAGCAGAGTTAGAGGCTCTTGATCAGAAGAGGTTGGAGGCCCAACAGAGTCTTGAATGCTATCAAGCTCGATTTTCTCGTGCCTTCAATAAAAGGGTTCGCCCGAGATCCTTTCAAGTAGGAGATCAAGTCCTTGCCATAAGAAGACCCATTATCACTTCTCATAAACCTGTAGGGAAGTTCACTTCAAAATGGGATGGGCCATATGTCGTGCAAGAAGCTTATTCAAGTGGGGCTTACAAGCTGGTTGATGCAGATGGCATGAGAATCGGCCCTATCAATGGCAAGTTTTTAAAGAAGTATTATCCTTGAAGTTGCAACTCTCCTTAACGCATGAGCATAAACTGCATGTTACTCCTGGCCCGCATGAGTCTAATATGTGTATGACACACCCCCAAAAAAATGGTCCGCTAGGTTGAAAACCTCGAAAGAGGCGGCCTAGGCAAAAGTTAGGACATAAAAAATAAAAAATAAAAAATAAAAAAATTCTACCCATTCTGAACTACGGTATGACTTGATCCTCTTCACCAAGGTACGTAGTCAGCTTAGAGTTTCATTTTGAGTTCAGTCACATAAATTCAAAAGATACATAATCCCTCAATCGTTGTCCGAATGAAGGACAATGGAATGTAATTCATTCAATCAGTATTTGAAAATCGAGCTGGGACGCCATGCTTCTGTTAAACTTTGGATCCCATTTGATTTAAAGGGGACAAGCCGCTATGATAAATTGGTGTCTGAAATTAAATGATTAATATCGTTTAAAGGGGATGCCAAGCATTTGCATTGAAGTTTGGGAATCCGTTATGCCTTCACGTTTTCCACACCTTCAAGTTATTATGGTCTACCTTCATGACATTTAAAATTCAGAGAGACTTGGACCCAAGATATTTGGTGAGAAAAAAGCTCTTGAATCTCAATTTTTGACAATTAAAAAGGTCTTACAATCTCAAGGCTCCCACACCAAGATACAAAGATTTTGGTGAAGTTGCGCTAATTTGAAACTGTCGGCATATCAGGAACCAAAGTTGACTTCGAAATATTATATGAAACTATCCTTATGGAATTAAGTTTTGAATTTTTGATATGTTATAGATTTGGAAGTTAAGTTCCCAATAGATCAAACGGTTTGTGATTGCGATATTCCTACATCAAGATACAATTATTTTGGTGAAGTTGTGCTAATCTGAAATTGTCGACGTGGTAGAATTTGAAGTAAGCTTCAAAATAATATCTGGGACGATTCTCAACGTGTTCGATTCTAAGTTTCGGATATGTATTAATTTTTAAGTCTATTTTTCATGAAATTAAACGGTTCGTGATTTAGACATTCCTACATCAAGATACAAATATTTTGGTGAAGCCGTGCAAATATGGAATTGTCGACGTGACAGAATTTGAAGTTAGCTTCAAAATAATATCTGGGACGATTCTCAACGTGTTCGATTCCGAATTTAGGATATGTCTTAGATTTTGAAGTCTAGTTGTCATGAAATTAAACGGTTTGTGATTTAGACATTCCTGCATCAAGACACAAATATTTTGGTGAAGATGTGCAAATTTGAAATCGTTGACGTGACAGAATTTAAAGCTAAATTCAAAATAATATATGGGATGATTCTCAAAGTGTTTAATCCCGAATTTTGGACATGTCTTAGATTTTGAAGTCTAGTTTCTATGGAATTAAACGGTTCATAATTTTGACTTTTCTATACCAAGATATAAATTATTTTGTGAGACTGCGCAAATCTGAAATTTTCAACGTGGTGAAATCAAACGGTTCATTATTTGGACTCTCCCCCGACAAGATAAGAATATTTCATTACGAGTAGTAAAAGCTGAAAATTATGCGAGTAAGATGAATGTCGGGCAATGTAAAGAAAAAGAGAAGCAATCTGTAAGATGAAATAAATATCCACTAGGTCAACCTAACATAAGGATAAAAGGGGAGATAATTCTAAAAGCCTAATCTAACCACAACTTGTAGTTGGCCAAAGCCTTGAGCATAGCTTCCAATTACTTCTTCTTCTTCTCCAAATCGGCCAAGTCATCAGCAGTCAACAAGGCAGTGCAGCATGCGTCATACTCCTTTCTAGTAGTTGAGGCTCCTAACTTGGCTTCTTCAACTTCTTTCTCGGCAACTTCCAAAAGAACTTCTAAGCCCTTCTCTTTTTCACGGAGCTTCTCTATTTTCTCTTTCACTGTGAGTAGGGACTGGCGGATAGATGACACTTCTCTAACTTTTTCTTCTTCTTCAATCATGACATTTGTGAGGTGTACCTCAACGTTTGATATTGCAGTCTCTTCAACCTTCTCAGATAAAGCCGACCGTGTTTTATTATATGAAGCAGCAAGCTCAAAAAGTGACTCTAATAGGCTTCTCAAAGGGGAAATATCCACATCATCCCCATCCATTGCCTCAAGGATCACTTTAGTATTTTCTTCAAGCTCAGAGACATTGTCTGCAGTGCTGCCTTTTAGCCTACATCGAATCGAAGTCCAAAGCTACAAGATAGACTCTTTTCGAATATCCAAGACAACCTTCTTTCCATCAAAAACTGAAGCTGCAATTGTTGGTCGTTCACGCAAATCAGAACCCAACTTTGCCCTAATTTCATCATGAGAAATAGAAGTTTCCTCTTGATCTGCCTTAACTGTGGAAGATGATTTATGTGGGTTCGGTCCTGCTACAGACTCGCCACTATCTGTGGCCTTATTCGTTGCAATGCTCCAACGTTGTTAGCCTGGAAAAAAAAATGAATGAATAAATAAATGTAAGGACACTTTAGCAAATTCATTTAGCCAAGGATAACAAAAAGGAAAAGTTTATGTTTTCTTTTACCTTCTCGTTCTGAGCTGTTAGTGTTCTTGAAGGGCTATCAACATTTTGGACCTCTACAACTCCTTCTGGGTTTGGCCTTTTCCTTTTCCAATGTTGATCTCCTTTGCTGCTATCACTCTCCTCTTGGGATAGGCGCTTATTAGAGGCATTAACGACTACACCAAATGGAATAATACTTTTGTCAATTGGAGTATGGATCTCTTCTCTTTGAACTTCTTTGTGTAGCATGGGTCCACTACCTACGTGCATCTCAACTAACTTAGACTGTAAAGCAGGAATCCTATCAATCACTAAGACATCCTCGATCCGGTCTTGAATGATATTTGTGATTGGCTCAACAGTATTCATCAAAAATTGTAAGTGGTCTTCAAGAAGGCTCCCATGCGCCCTTGCCCACCAAGATCTATAGTTAGATGATGTAAACTTCTTCATATTGGACCCAAAAGGAGGAAATATCGCCCTCGACTTAGATCTAGTCAACACACAAATCCGTGCAAGTCTTAACCCTTCTTCTAATGAGGCCTCACGAAAATCTTGCTCCAAGCGACCAGGGGTGTCTTGATAAAAAAAAAATTGGCGGCTAAATCGATGAGGGTTGTAAGGTTCAACAATAAAGTTAGCTCCGTCCCTCAAAGGAAGATAATTCAAGTGAATACTCATAAAGAAATTTAACTCAAACTCATCTGCCTTACCATCATCATAGTAGCGGTACGGATCAGATCTGCGGGGCATTGTCGAAGTCCAAATGATATTTTCTCCGTTATGAATACGCTTCCTTGCTTCCTCTTTCCCAAAATATCTAGCAGCACCTTCACCGGAACATGCGGCCATGAGAGGAACAGCTGGCCCTTTTGCATACGGAAAATGAGTCTTAAAGTAATGGGCTAACTAACCATACACATAATGAGGTGGAAAGAAAGTTTGAGCAGGATCAAGCAAGGAGCACTTTGAAATCTCGTTCAAACCCTTATATATTCTGGCTAAGACCGGGACTGCAAGGCTAACTCTTTGTTTACAAGCAAGATGACACGCGATCTTAAAGGTCCCAGGACGAATGAAGTCACCATCTTTTGAAGGAAGCACAAAAATACATAACCAACAAGATAGAAAAGCAGCCAAGTATGTTTCGTCTTTCTTGTCACCCATTACTCCTAGCTTATAGAACAAATCTTCTTCCACAGTCGACCAATTTACCGCTTCATCTAGGACCCCTGTAGGATTGTGTGTCGATTTCAAACGAGCAGACTTCTTTTCATTCCTTAAAGGAGGCTGAGTATACTTCATTTTCTTTCTGCACCAGAACTCTACCCATTTTTCACAGAAACCTTTGGATCGTTGCTACCTCCCTCTCAGAGACGATGGAAGGCATAAAACAAATGTTCACAAGTCTGGGGAAGAAACCTTATCCCCTTGTCGTACGTTCCTGTAAGCTCTTTAACATTTGGCACAATTTCCTCATAAGGAGATCCTGCTATAGAAAAACCACCAATCTTATACAAATCCCAAAGTGATATGGATAGTTCTCCAGCAAAGGTAAGCAATGTGTTGGTAACAGGCACCATGCCTCACAGAAAGCCTGCATAATGTTCGTATTACGCTCATATGTGAAGAGTGAAGCATATACGGCGTCATATATTCTTGCACCCTCCAGTGTCAAGCGACACCTACTTAAGACATCTTCTTCCCATTCCCAGTAGCCAGGAACGTAATGAAATTCACCACCAAATGGCAAATAATTGCCCCAATAAGTCTCCTTGTTAATGATTCGACGCCCTAGGCATGGTAAGGTACTCGCAAAATTCCAAGAATGATGGGTAGTGGTGCGAAGCACCCATTTCTTGGGAGGACGACTATCGTATTCAAGCGTCCAGTCTGCTAAATAAGGTGGGTCCCTCAAAGGTACCCATGAAGCTGCATTATACTGGCCGATTAGTGACCTATCAACTGGTAACCTTGTCTCCACCTTGCTTCCCTTGTGGTCCGAAATAATAAGGCATTGCGAATTAGAGGAAGAAAGTCTTGAGTCTTTGAAGTAGACCATGTTTAAACTGCAAAAAGAGAGAAAAGTGTTTATTAGAACTTAACTTAGAAATGCGATATTCATGGCCTTAAATCCACAATATAATCTCAAGACTAATCCTACCAAGCATGGAGGCCAAAATATTTTGCTTGGACGGTGTAATGGTCTATGCTTAAGACAAAATAAATCTTTGGCCCAGACGGTGTAATGGTCTATGCCTCAGATAAAATGAAGTTAAATCTTCAAACAAGATGGAGTCATTAGCTTAGACGGTGTAATGGTATTCTCTTAAAACAAAATAAACCTTTGGCCCAGACGGTGTAATGGTATATGCCTCAGATAAAATGAAGTTAAATCTTGAAACAAGATGGAGTCTTTAGCTTAGACGGTGTAATGGTCTTCGCTTAAGACAAAATAAATCTTTGGCCTACTCAGATAAAATGAAGTTAAATCTTCAAACAAGATGGATTCATTAGCTTAGACGGTGTAATAGTCTTCGCTTCAAATAAAAAATGAAGTCTTTAGCTCAGACGATGTGATGGTCTTCCCCGCAAATTTTAAAGGTATTCGTATCGAACTTTTAAAAGTCTTCGCTGTGAACTTTTAAAGATCTTGACCTACAAAAAAGAAAGAAAAAGACAACAAAAGAAGAAAAGAACAAGAAAAAAAATACAGAAGAAAAAAAACATAAGGAGAAGGAAGAAATTACTTTCGCACTAGGGCTTCCTAATCGTCAAAGGTCAAAGTCGAACTGACTTGAAGATGCCGCTGGTTGATAACGCAATTAGTATGAGAACGCATGGTATATATAATTAACGAAGTATAGGATTGAAAATTTTCTCGGCGATGTGGGATCAACTGCAATGGCGTGGCCTAATTATTCTGCTCTCAACTTGAAGTTGGAGAAGTAAGTTGATTCCTGGATGGATTCTAAGTAATACTAGTTGAAGACGGCGTAAATTTGTCTGTGTTAAAGTTGGTACGGATGTGTGGCTTTCATAAGGAATTATCGATGTGAACAACTGCTATA
>MDKJ01286838.1:0-35445 GCA_005239525.1 Nicotiana knightiana | reverse complement strand
TAACCTTTCCCATATCCCATATACATATATATACATACATATATACGTGTATATAACTCCGTTGAATATACATACATATACGCGTATATAACGCCGTTTGAACCATATTTCAGCCACTGAGGGTAACATCATAATCATATACCAGCTGATAAGGTGGTGGTGCGTATATAACGCCGTAACCTTTTTCCATATCCCATATACATATGTTTACATATATACACGTATATAACGTCATCTGGTCATGGGTCAATGTGCATATGTAAATGCATGAAATGCATATGAAATACGTCAATAAAATCGCTCAGTACGTCATAAGGCCGTTATGCCTCTGATTAATATCAAGAAATAAACTTTACCAACAAACGTATTTTCGAGACCCATGAACAGAAAATAAAAATAATTCTTATGGGGAATCAAGAATATAGACACCCCTACTATTGCTATGAATAGAGTAATTTATAGAACTGTGTATTTCCTCGTTTCTTCAGTATAATTTGGACCATGCCAAAAGAAAGAAGGGATAGCCTTAATATACCTGGATTAGAGAAAATTCCGTGTGATATTCTTACTCGAATTCAATATCCATTGAACTAGAAAAATGCTATGGCCTCTTGCCGCAAAATAGTAAATGTTGGATCAATAAACTCTCATTTGATCAACCAGTTCAAAGAAGGCAGTTTCTACTTGTTTTATAGAGCTGAAATTGTTTATAGCTCAAAAGTATGTAGTCGTGCAAGAATAAGGAAAGAACTGCTACATGTCAATTATGAAGAAGGAGAAAGAGCATAGCCTTGCCCAAAGAATACAGTTTAGGTTATGCTATATGTTGTTGATGTGGTTATGGGAAATAATAAGCCTTGTAATGGACCTATTAAGTTACCACCTAATTAAAGGTGACTAAGAGTCATCTTTTGGAAAGTGGATTGCTTCCACGTGGGTGGAGGGGGGAGATTTTAGTCTTTATCCACTTATTTACGTAATTAGGCAATGTCCCATTACCCGGTAATTAACCAATTATCCGCATAATTAAGAATTGTCTTAAATTACTTAAATTTCTACTCATTTTTAATATGCTCTATACATCTTACTATCATGGACATGTGGTACCATACAAAATAAATACATACACTTATTATTTTGTTAAAACACCATGTAAAAATACGTATATTTTCTCAACTTATAATTTTCCTAATCTCATATAAAGAGTAAAAATTTTTGTATGCTTAATTCTTAAAATGATAAAAAGATAACCTTCTTTTCTTGTGAGAAAATAATTTCTATCTTTACAATAAAAAAAATATCTTAAACTTTCTCATATTATGTGTATAATTTACCATATCCGAAAATAGTAATAATTATAACTATCCAAAATTATACTTATAAATTTTTACTAAAATACTCCACTTAAAAGAAAATACCACACTAACATAATATCTAACGCTATCAAGGTTAGTAAACTTACGGGTAAGCATAGACATATTCTGTTGTAACATAGAAAGGTTTAAAATAATATTACTACTTTTAATGGTCATAACATCTATTGCAAATCTACCAATAGTTGTAAGGCTCATTTGTTATCTTTACCAATATTTTAATATTGTATGAAACAGAATGCTCAAAAGTAATATAAATTTAAATCATAGTATTATACCAATTATGCCGAAAGTATAATAGAAAAATATCAAAGTATAAAAGTTTCAAGAGTAACTTTAAAATATGAAACAGAAAGAGTGTTAGAAAATGTAAAAGGTTAGCAAAAATATTGTTTTGCCACACCAATATTTCAAGTCATGTGATAACATTGTGTCTACACTGTTTATTTGTTTGTGTTGTGTATGTATAATATTCACATGATTCTTGATATGTAAATATAAAGAAAATCAAATAGGCTAGAGATTGATGTGATAAGACTGCCACCATCAAAATTGATAATATTTTTTATGGGCTTGCTATCGTTACTTATTGAAGACAAGTTATAAAAAAAAGTTCCACTCAAAATACGGGGTGTAACATCCTTCCCCCCTTTAGAAACATTCTTCCTCAAATGTTAACTCTTAGAGATTTACAAAATTTTCGTTAGGGCCTCCTCTGTAAACTAAACTAAAACCCAAACCATATCTAAAGTCTCGATTATTCACAACCTTTCTTCAAGATTTCCTCATGTTATTCCGGAACATCAAGCGAGAACACATATCACTTTGGTCAAAAGTTCTTAAAAGAGAAGAAAATTCCATTACAAATTTCCTGTAATAACCTGCCAAACGGATAAGTTACGAACCTCGGTCGATGTTGTGTGTCTAGTCTAAGTCTTCGCTGCCTCAATCTATTGTATATCCACGTGAAATGATATGACCAAGGAAAGCCACATAGTCCAACCAGAATTCACATTTAGAGTTTTTTTTTTTTTGCATACAACTTCTCCTTTTGTATAACTCTAAGCATAGTACGCAAATGATCTGCATGCTCCGTCTCTGAACGAGAATATACCAATATATCGTTGATAAATATAATTACGAACAAATCTACAAGGGCCTGGCACACAGTTCATCAAATCCATGAATACTACTGGGCATTGGTCAAACTTAACGACATAACACGAAATTCAAGGTTCTCATATCCGGTCCTGAATACTATCTTCGGAATATCTTCATCCTTAATCCTTACCTAATGGTACCCGGATCTCAAGTCTATCTCTGAAAAACACTTGGAACCTTATAACTGATCAAATAAATCATCAATTCTCGGGAATGGGTACTTATTCTAGATCATTACCTTATTCAATTGCCTATGATCAATACACATTCGTAAGGAACCATCCTTCTTTCTCATAAACAACACAAGTGCTCCCCGTGGTGACGTACTAGGTCTGATAAAACCCTTTTTTCTTCTTTTTCTTTTTTTTTATCAAGTCTCTTAGTTATTCCTTTAACTCTTTCAACTCTGTGGGGGCCATTCTATAGGGAGGAATAGATATTGGGTGAGTATCTAGTAGTAGGTCAATGACAAATCAATTTCTCGCTTGCCGGAAGACTCGGAAGCTCATCAGGAAAAACATCAGGAAAGTTATTCACCATAGGTATGGACTAAATGGTTGGTGACTCTTCTTCCGTATCCTGAACCCGAACTAAGTGATAGTTACAGCCCTTATTGATCATCTTCCTTGCCTTGAGATATGAGATAAATTTATCTCTTGGTGACGTCGTATTACCTTCCCATTCTAAAAGAGGCTCTCTTTGGGACTGAAAATAAACCATCATTGACCTACGCTTGATGTTAGTATAACAAAGTCCAAATAATCCATACGCATTATAATATCAAGTTCTACCCAACCGAACACCACATAGCTTATCCTTGTTTATTATTAAGTCTGTCACGGGCCATTACGATAATATCCATATATGTAAGTAACAATATTAAGACTTAACTTGCATAACTAATTTAGAAAAAAAAGGTTTATATACATAGGGGTGACTAAGCCATAGGCATATTATACCCAAAACTATATACAGGATACCGTCTGCAAAACTTCTAAGTAGGCATAACCATAATATATACAAGTCAGGACGAGGCTCCCTACATCCTTATAAAACAACCAAACACATTTAAAATCCTGACTTGGTAATATTCCAAGAAGAGGTGGAATTTCACCAACCAAAAACTGACACTTGGAGGAAGTCTATAATAGAGGGTCCTATATAAGAACCTCGATCAGACACACTTCAAAGTGGAACCTTTATATCCTTATCAGTTACCTTCCTCCTCTTAGCCCGACTATCCACTTCATCTTCATATCCCATAACAGACACTGGCGAACCTTGATTGACGGATTCCCAAGACTGTGGGCTATCTGGGACCTCAGAAGAGCTGGTGTCCGCAAATACCTTGACATAGTTTTGAGCCTGAGGGAATCCCTCATGTGCCAGTCCATGCTCTACTCCCCTCATACCCTGATCAACGGGTTGTGATAGTGGAACTAAGGGACTTATTAAGGTCGGAACTCCTCTCGCCACATCTGCTGCCAGAGTGGACGAAACAGCACGAGCGGGCGACTCATATGGCTCCTCGGATGGATCCTCCTCCATAGAAACCATGATCTCTGATGGGTCTGAATCCATAGTATAACTTATCTCTCTTTCTAACAACTTCGTAGACTTCTGACCTATACTAGCGGTTGTGGTCATCGGAGGCATCGCTGAAAACGTAACACATCGTTAGAAACATAAATTCTTATATCGCACGATCTAAGATAGGAAGAGAGGATAACATCCTATATGTCCTGTAGCCTCCTGTCTATAAGTGTGGTGCACGACACACCCATAAACAAGACTACTAGACATGGTCTGTAGACAATCCTAGGACTGAACTGCTCTGATACCACTTCTGTCACGACCCAAACCGATGGGCCGCGACGGGTGTCTGAGTCCTACCTGTCAAACACCCCTAAACATGCGTCTAAAATATGAACCTGAATAACATCTGCTGAATTACGAGAACATTATACATGAAAAAAATCTGCACAAAAAGGCATACATACATATATATACAACATACGTAGGACGAGCCGACAAGGCTGCTATAGACAACTATACATCTCAAAACTGGAAGCCAGTAAGGCCACATACTATCCAACTAGACATACTGTCTACAGACCTCTAATAGAAACATAATTGTATAAAGACAGGTCTGAGCCACGTCATACCCATATATATCTATATACAAATGTATCGTACCGAAATCAAAAGTAGCTCCGGATCAAGTGGAGCACTCCAACTCTCGCTGATTAGGGATCCTAAGAAGGGGGACCGTCAGTTCTCCTACTTGTACCTGCGGGCATGAAACGCAGTCTCCCTATTCAAAAGGGACGCAGTACGAATAATGTACTGAGTATGTAAGGCACATAAATAAATACATAAGAGACATGGAAGAGATATAGAGTAATTGACTCAACCTGTATGTTTGGATAACTCTGTAATAATAAATCACTTTTAGCATCATGCATACGCGTATGAAAGTCATGTCGTGCATAGGTATATGTTTCATAACATCATCATCCTCTGAGGGCTTCCGATCATATCATATCGGCCACTGTGGGCAAAATCATCATCGTATACCAGCTGATCAGGTGGTGATGCATATGTAATGCCATAACCTTTTTCATATCCCATATACATATACATACATACATATATACGCGTATATAACTCCATTGAATATACATACATATACGTGTATATAACGCCGTTTGAACCATATTTCAGCCATTGAGGGCAACATCATCATCATATACCAGCTGATCAGGTGGTGGTGCGTATATAACTCCGTAACCTTTTACCATATCCCATATATATATATATATATATATATTTACATATATACGCGTATATAACACCATCTGGTCATGGGTCAATGTGCATATGTAAATGCATGAAATGCATATGAAATACGTCAATAAAATCTCTCGGTACGTCATAAGGCCGTTATGCCTCTGATTAATATCATGAAATAAACTTTACCAACATACGTATTTTCGAGACCCATGAACAGAAGATAATAATAATAATTCTTATGGGGAATCAAGAATATAGACACCCCTACTATTGCTATGAATAGAGTAATTTATAGAACTGCGTATTTTCTCGTTTCTTCAGTATAATTTGGACCATGCCAAAAGAAAGAAGGGATAGCCTTAACATACCTGGATTAGAGAAAATTCCATGTGATATTCTTACTCGAATCCAGTATCCATTGAACTAGGAAAATACTATGGCCTCGTGTCGCAAAATAGTAACTGTTGGATCAATAAACTCTTATTTGATCAACAAGTTCAAAGAAGGCATTTTCTACTTGTTTTATAGAGCTGAAATTGTTTATAGCTCAAAAGTATGTAGTCGTGCAAGAAAAATGAAAGAACTGCTACATGTCAATTATGAAGTAGGAGAAAGAGTATAGTCTTGCCCAAAGAATACAGTTTAGGTTATGCTATATGTTGTTGATGTGGTTATGGGAAATTATAAGCCTTGTAATGGACCTATTAAGTTGCCACCTAATTAAAGGTGACTAAGAGTCATCTTTTGGAAAGTGGCTTGCTTCCACGTGGGTGGAGGGGGGAGATTTTAGTCTTTATCCACTTATTTAAGTAATTAGGCAATGTCCCATTACCCGGTAATTAACCAATTATCCGCATAATTAAGAATTGTCTTAAATTACTTAAATTTCTACTCATTTTTAATATGCTCTATACATCTTACTATCATGGACATGTGGTACCATACAAAATAAATACATACACTTATTATTTTGTTACAACATCCATGTAAAAATACGTATATTTTCTCAACTTATAATTTTCCTAATCTCATATAAAGAGTAAAAATTTTTGTAAGCTTAATTCTTAAAATGATAAAAAGATAACCTTCTTTTCTTGTGAGAAAATAATTTCTATCTTTACAATAAAGAAAATATCTTAAACTTTCTCATATTATGTGTATAATTTACCAGATCCGAAAATAGTAATAATGGTAACTATCCAAAATTATACTTATAAAACTTTTACTAAAATACTCCACTTAAAAGAAAATACCACACTAACATAATATCTAACGGTATCAAGGTTAGTAAACTTACGGGTAGGCATAGACATATTCTGTTGTAACATAGAAAGGTTTAAAATAATATTACCACTTTAATGGTCATAATATCTATTGCAAATCTACCAATAGTTGTAAGGCTCATTTGTTATTTTTACTCATATTTTAATATTGTATGAAACAGAATGCTCAAAAGTAATACAAATTTAAATCATAGTATTATACCAATTATGCCGAAAGTATAATAGAAAAATATCAAAATATAAAAGTTTCAAGAGTAACTTTAAAATATGAAACAGAAAGAGTGTTAGAACATGTAAAAGATTAGCAAAAATATTGCTTTGTCACACCAATATTTCAAGTCATGTAGTAACATTGTGTCTACACTGTTTGTTTGTTTGTGTTGTGTATGCGTAGTATTCACATGATTCTTGATATGTAAATATAAATAAAATCAAATAGGCTAGAGATTGATGTGATAAGACTGTCACCATCAAAATTGATAATATTTTTTTATGGGCTTGCTATGGTTACTTATTGAAGATAAGTTATAAAAAAATAGTTCCACTCAAAATACGGGGTGTAACAGATGTTATTAGGCACATATGCTTCGTTCAACACTCTTATCAAAGCATTCATGTGCGCTTCCGAGTTTTGTAGCAATGACAGGATAGATATTTGGGTTGGAGTCTTGTTCAGTTGATCTATGACTGAATATTCTTTGTCTTTCACCTTTCTCCAAAGATCATCTGGACCTATTTCAATGACGGGTGGTCTGTTGGAAGCACGTTTGTTAGACTCTGCCAAGTGTTCAGGTGTATAGACACTGCCGGTCCTAGTCATCCCCTGTGCGGCACCAGCTTCTTCCATCTTGACCTTACTTTTCCTTCTTGCTTTACCCACGTAGTCCCAAGGTATAACATTAGCGTTGAAAAGCGATGGGCTTGACACTGTCACTGTAATTGGTGCAGCTATATTCACTTCGAATGGTATAGGTGTCGTGGCAGGTGGCATTACTTCAACCTAAAATGGCACAGGTGCATCCGCAGGTGGTGCCACTTCAAACTTGAATGGGACTGGCGCAGCTACCTCAACATCTCCTGACTGCTGAATCTGGACTATGATGGGAATAAGTGTGACCGCTGGCTTCTTTGGGTCATCACCATCTTTGATTAATCCAATTGACCCCTCTGAGTCCCATTCTTCCTCTATGTCTATCATGTTGATGCCTCCACCCCTATGGTCTGGGAGCGGATTGTTCCGGACATTGGGAGTAGCCTCCTTTGCTTGGATGACCTTATTATCAATCAGAGACTGGATTTTATCCTTCAGTGAACGGCATTCATCAATTGTATGTCCCTTCATGCCGGAATGGTATGCACAGGTTTTATTTGGGTTGACCCATTAGGATGGATAGGGGTTACAGCAGGGATAGAAGTAACATAACCAGCAGCTTTTAATCTTTCGTATAGCTGGTCAATAGGTTCAGCAATGGCAGTATATTGCTTGGGCCGCCTGCGTTCAAAATTTTTTTTTTTTTTTTTTTTTTTTCTGCGGTCAAAATTGGGTCGAGGTCTTGGAAAATTTTGGCGAGTAGGGGGTGACTGGAAGTGAGAGGGTTGAGAGTTGTATGTCTGATAAAGGTGGCTGGTTGGGAATATCTAGGAGTCGTAGGTTGATAAGCAGGTGGGGGTGACGGTTGATAAGCAGGTGGAGGTGTTGGCTGATATGTAGGTGGGGTGCTTGGTATGTGAGTGGGGAAGTTCTGTATACCAACGGGGATTTGGGTCCCTTGCAACCATTACCGTCCTTGTATATTTCTTCTTGGATATACCACCAGACTGCAAGGCTTTGTTGGTGGCTTGTAGTGCTTCGAAATTAGTAACCATTCCGCTCTTAATCCCTTCTTCAATTCTCTCACCTAGCTTGATGATGTCAGAGAATTTGAGGTTTTCAACTACCATCAGCCTCTCATAACACTGCGGGTCCTGTGCCCTGACGAAGAATTTGTTCATTTGTTCTTCATCTAGGGCAGGCCTCACCTTGGCTACTTCAGATCTCCAGCGAGTGGCATACTGGTAAAAAGTTTCGGTGGGCTTCTTCTTGAGGTTCTAGATATAAAATATGTCTGGAGCATTCTCCGTGTTGAACCTGAACCGATCCATGAAATCTGAGGCCATGCCTACCCAGTTGGACCACTTCTTAGGGTCTTGGCTGATGTACCAAGACAAAGCATCTCTGGTGAGTCTTCTCATGAACAATTTTATGCGAATCTTCTCGTCTCTTCCTACTCCAACCAATTTATCACAATAGGTTCTCAAATGGACCGTGGGATCACCTGTACCGTCGAACATCTCGAACTTAGAAGGTTCGTAACCCTCTGGTAGTTCAATATCAGGTTGTATGCAGAGATCTTCATAGTTCAATTCCTCAACTCTTTTACTTCCTTCGACGTCCTGGACTCGGCTAGTCATTCTCTTAAGTTCTTCGGCCAAGTTCTTAATGAGCCTATCCTTCTCACTGGATCCAGGTGTGTAAGAAATAGGTTGGGTGGAGTGAGGTAGAGTCTCCACATATATGGGTTTGTTATGATGGCCTGGCGCCTGAGTATAGAGGTGGTTATTTTTGGAGTTTTGTGGTTCAGGGATGATCAGTGGGGTGTTTCTCAGAGTGTGGAAAGTGTTGCATTGCGGTGGAATAGTTTGATTTTATGGTGGACTTGTACGGTGGTGAGTTTTGGGAGGGTTCTATTTGTTTTGAGTATTCTGAGGAGGTATGGGGTTTTGGGTGTTCGGATGATTGAAATTTGGAACACTAAGTGAGAAGGATAGATTCGCCAAGTTTCGCACATGTTAAAGCTCCCCTTGGAGTTTCAACAACCTTTGCTCGAGTTGTGACATAGCATCACTCTGAACCTGAGTACCTTGATTGTCAGGATCTTCTGTTCATTCAACTGTCATTGTGTTTTCCTTTCTGATATTGCTCAAATCTTACATTTTGCTTTGCCTTTGTCTTTAGGTGGACTAGAAGGAGGAGAAAGTGGAGGGCCCCTGGATCTTGTGTGATATGATGATGATGCCAGAATGCACGAACCAACCTTTGGGGAGGGGAATAATCAAAAAGAAGGAAAGCGAAAACAAAAGGTAGCCAAGTCAGTGAAGATCATGAGAAAGTATTGTAGTATTTAAACACACATTGCGGGAATATAAAAGCGTGTCCTAATTTGGGAGCCTCGTTGTGCCCGAGGTAGGCCTAGCGAAAAGTTGATTTGGAGAGCTTAGATGCCAATAATTGCCTCATTTCATTAATGTAAAAGTAGATAAATCAAAAACGACACTAAATAAGATAAGTCACTAATGGCACTTGGCCTTATTACATTTGAAAAAGTAGGTAAATCTAATCTACTTGGTCCCAGAAGGACCTTCCCTAGGCTTGATCTTCTTGGCTTTGTCGATCAAGTTCCCCAGGTCGTGCATGCCCAACAATAGGTATACTCTTGCTAGATGCCCTCATTCGCTTCCCTCAGCATTCTGGCAGTCGGCGACTCTTTTCCTCGTCTTCGCCTCTAGCTCCATCAGACCCTGCTCCAAATATTTCAACCTTTCATAGATTTGATAGCCCTTTCCTTCCACTCATTGATCAGTTCCAATCAGTCCTGTGTTGCTCCAGATGCTCGGCCTCGGACTCACAAACCCTTTTGTGCAGTTTATTATATTTCACTTGGGCCTCAGCAACTTCGTCTATGACCCTGTTTCCCCTACCGATTCCCGGCACAACTATCCCTGCTATGTTGTCTTCCAACCATGATAGGTAAAAGCGTACATGCCCTGCGTGGTACCTGTCTGGCTTGATGGTTTCCTTTTCAATAATAGCCTTTAGATTCAACATATGCTGAGCTTCACATTTGTACGGGATGTCGTCATCCTGAAAATCTGCCCTGTAATGACTCATTTTAGAAACTCGCGGTATGACTTTCTTCCTGCCTGCATGTCTCATAACCCTGATGGGAGAATAAGGGTATATGCCCCTTAAATCGATCAACACCAGGTGTGGAGCTTGCCTCGATCTAATGATGAACTCACTGGTAGTGAACCATTCCAACATCCATTGAACCTAGTCCTCGATCAAATTGTCAAAAAACTATGCCCATTCTGTAGCATTTCCTGTTTAAGCAAACATGTCTGGGATGTAGGTCATTCTCTTAGGGTGATGGAAGGCTATATGATCATTCAACGCCCTTCGTGGAAAATCTTGACAATAATGACCCCTTTGGAGATGCTCCAATAACCAAACCTGTAGTAGCAGATTACAACCTTCAAAGTGTTTGAACCCTTCTGGCAGAGGTCCAAAGTCGGTATATGTCTGCTATGATCATATGGATAATGGTATATGTTTTCCCCTCGATCCCCTCCATTAAGGTTTTGACTACCATAGCCAGTCTAGTGTGAAGCCTGTCTCCTTTTCTTGGAAATACTATCATACCCATGAAGCAAACAACGAACACAAAAACCCTACGGTGAATATGACCCAAGGATGTAATAGAGAATTCATCGTGGAAGATACGACAGGATTTTCTATGGTCTTATCGTTCATAGAGGTAGTAAAAAGTTATGTAGGACTCTATCAGGCACTCTAAATCATCGTTCTCTTTCAAACCCATCATTTTTCAGGAACCCCCTAGAAGCATGATTTTCCGGCACCAACAAACCTGGACTGTCCCAAGGTAATCCCTTGAAGCCCCCTATCTCCTCCAAGAGGGGGGTCATTTCTATGTTGCCAAAACGGAACACAGACCTTTCTCTATACCAAAACATAGTGGCTGCTTCGATCAACATATTGTTCGGTTAGATATCCAGTAAAGAGGGTAAGTTTCCGAGGACCCTCTTCACATGGTCTTTGTCACTTGGCGAAAGGTCTTGCCACCAATCCAGCAACAATGGCAGTATTCTTTGGACCATGTCGAACATGGGGACTTCGTGCGTCATTTTCTACAAAATAGATAAGGTTAGACCCTTTCCCCCTCCCGATTCAACTACTTATACATCAATGATTAGCATATTGGCACTTAGCTCTCCAAATTAATTCACAGATTGTGGTTGCGTCGGTTGGGATTATGGAAACCCCAGTGGACTTTTGGACAAGGCTTTTCCTAAAGGTTATTATGTGGACAACATATTAACCCGACTAGGTTTGACCATGATGCATGTACAGTTATAATCAGAGTAGGGTTACTATGGGGGTCTATACTGGTACCCTCAAGAGAACAACCTGAGGGGGAAAGGCACATAACCGTCGATTGCACCGTTGATCGACTAGTTTTACCGCAAATAAGCCTTTCCAAATTTAGGGGGTGATATAAAATGGAAGAGTGCAACCACTCATCAAGCGTTGCTATAGGATTTTTATAGGCACGAGTGAAATATGATGTTGAGCATGATTATGCAACAATAAAATAAGCAATAAAAGCATGTTGTCATGTATTTGCATGTTATGAAAGCGGTAAATACAACAATTATGATTGAAAAGCAGTTACAAAGGAAAACAAAAAGAAACATGTCAGTTTCATTTAAAATAATAAATACTTGGGAAAGTAAACAATTAATTGCACATAAAGGGTAAAGGGAAAGGGTGTAGGTATTTAACAAAACCATGTATACTTAGACGAATTCACAAAAAATGGTTTGTAATGGTAAAAGCCTAGAATCCCCAGCAAAGCCTCCATGCTGTCGCGCCCCCCTCTCTCCTCTCCTTTTGGATCAGTCAGGGTTTTTTGACATTATTGGTACAACTCATTTCTTTTTAAGATAAGGGATGTAAGGATTTGAAGAGTCGCCACCTAACAAATTAAGGTGTGTTAGGGCACCTATTAAGGGTCACAATAACACTAATTGAATAACCAGAGATTGGGTAAGGGCTTGAAATTACTCCAAGGGGAAGGTGTTAGGCAACCCTCAAAGTCCATAACTGTGGTTCCCGGCCAAACAAACTTTGTGAATTTAAGCAAGTAGCAAATAAGCAGTAAAAGTATACACATGGAAACAAGTAATGGTTTTTAAAAGATTTGCAGCCTAAGCACACATATGTAGGGGATAGGGGAGACCTAAGTTGTTTATCCTATAGGATCACATCAATGTAATTCCCGGTAATCACTCCTCAGTGAGGGGCTACACGTGGCATTAGCGCACCGGTCATCATATCCATATCTACCCTTTACCCTACCCCTTAGCGGTTATTAAGCGAATTTTTTTAGCGATCTCTATGCGTGCTGTTACCCGTCCCTTCCTAATGGTCCTGGAGGAATTTAGGACCTCTAAGTATAGGTAGTTCTAGACAGACCCCTAAGGTTTTAAAAGGATAAAATTCTAAGCGACAAGAAAGAATAAATAGGACTGATCAGATAAATGCAGGAAAGTAGTTATGAGGCCCAAATTTACCTCCACAAGTAATTCACATAATCAGCACGTCTCAAACACAAACAAGAGGAAGTTTTATTAGACAGGATCCTAAGACATGATATCTAAGTGAATGTCAATGCACAAAAATATGCAGCTTTATTTTTATAAACTCGGAAGCAGGGGCCTAATCAGTTTTATTACTGATCATTAAGCTTGTTAACCTTTAGACAACTCAGAAGTTGTTTTTTCCCAAAAGCATGTTGTTCTAGTTGTTACGAAATGCAGGGCTTGTTGCCAATTTTTATTTAAAACAGGATAATCATATGTGAGATTTTTTTTACCTTTTTCGTGAGTCAGTGGTTAAACTAGGCGTGGTTAAGCAGATGCAAACAAAATCATGGAGCATGATATCTAATATGCACATATAAATGCAGGATGGTTAAGATATAATTTCAGCATGTGCAGAATTCCTAAAGGCATGATTTCTAAAATGTACAAAGAGTTACAGGATGATGGAGACATGATTTTGAGTGCACAGGAGTAACAGGTTTATATTAATTTTATTATCCTAAGAGCAGGATTCCTAAGTGGCAGGCGTAAGCATAAATTACGGGCATGTTGTACGTCAAAGCAGTAAACATTAAAGACTTAAAGACATGATATCTAATGCATGTTTGGCATTGTTTGAATGAATATGTTGGTCCTAAAACATGGATTCTAATGCAGATATAGGGAATGTAAAAGTTTAAGGCATGATTTCTACCCATTGATAGAATATATAACTACCCTCCCCATCTCACTAGCCAACCCCAATATCTGTTTACAAATAATTATTACAGACCAGCTGAATAAATTACATAAATATATAAGAGAAAAGAAGAAGTTAAACTATAGGGAGCCTGAAGTAGGCCCAAATGTACCAAATTGTCCATAGCCTCAGATGCCAAAGTCATAGCCTTTCTCATGTCCGGGTGTGTCAGAGTTCCCTAAGGAACTCAAGAATCCCAGGCAGTGCTCACACCCAGACTTCATAACCAGAACTGAGTAAGTGCAGTGTGGAAGAGCCAGCCCCAGTGCACCAGAGTTCAGAGGGACCTCAAAGGGATCCCAAAGCAGTCACACACTGGAGGGGCATAACTTAAGGACCTAAGAGTAGAGTGAGAGTGCTTGACATAGTTTGAAAATTTTTTAATAGGAAAGCAGTATTTTAAAAGAAAACTCAGTTGAAATAGTTTTATAAAATAGGAGAATTGTTCATTAATTTTGACAAGAGTTGTGTAATCAAACAAACAACAGATAAACACGGATCCAAATAGGTTCAGCAATACTCAAATAACAACCCTTCACACAGGGATAGTTGGGGACTGGGGACACATAATACAAATATAATAAATAGAAGTCCTTTGTAATTAAGGGGTGGCTAATAGTGCAAATAGTAAGACATGGATTCAGGAGTGCTAATTAGAACATAGTTATAGAATCAGAAGTGCTTTAGGGGGTTCATGGGATTGGGAGATGACATAGTAGGATTTCATAGCAACAGTGAGGACATAGAAGTACTAGACATGATTAAGCATAGAATCAAGACAACTTAGGGTAACAAATCAGTTTTGCAAAAATAGGTGCATGCCAGAACTGGAGAACAAATAGACAAGCATTCAAAAACAGAATAGAGTCACACTGAGACAGACTACAAGGGGAAGTAAACATGTTGATCCTAAAAAGGGTAGGACATAACTAACATGTTGGGCGAAGAAATAATGTAAACATGTCAATTACATGTCGAACAACAAAACAATAGACAGAAACAGATCAGGAATATGATAAGCTGAAGCAGTAGGAAACACATTAGTTTGGGAGCTTGATTTTAAACTCAGAACATACCAGTAAAGTACGTACACACAAAGTGAAGAACAGGAGAGTGCAATAATTAGCCTTGGCTTGTCGCTGGCTAATTTAGTAACAATAGCAAGTAACAAAGAAAGCAGAAGAGCTTTTGAGTGTGTGAGAGATGTGAACTAATGTTCGTTCGTGTGTGTATGAGTATCCAATGAGAGTACAAGAGAGCACTATATATAGTAGTTTGAAATCTAGGTAAATAAGGTAAGAAATTAATTATAGAACTCGGAATCACTTAGAGTAAAATCAGTCCAAGTCTTCCCTAAATTAAGGGAATCAGTTCAAACGGTAGAAAGACATGTAACCGTTAAGGAAAGAAATCATATATAGCTGGAGTATAACAACTAAGGCAATAATTCAAACACAGTAGATACAATGTAAGCAATTAGGGCTAGTTTCATAAAGTTCTAATTAAGGAAACAATATTAAGAATCAGTAAATAATGTATTCAACCACATAATAAGGCAAGAAAAAATAATTTATAAATCGGAAATTAGTAAAGTACATCATCACAGGAAACCAGTAAAGGGTATCAATCACAGGACATCGGGGATTCAAATAGAAACTAGTACTGATTAGGGGAAATTACCACCAATTTCTGTCAATAGAAAAAATAAACATAATATAGGTGGGAAGAAACAAATCATAAATCCTAATAAGCATAATAGGGTGGAAATCAAAGAGACTAAGAACATATTCATGAGAAACAGGCATACACACAAATCGCATGAATAAATCGGCAAAGACAAACTCAGGATTATAGTGTACTGGGTTTTAACATAACAAGTTATGACTAAAAAGCAATTTTAACAAAAAGTCGTTTAAACATCAGAGAACAACATTCAAAAGACCAGAAATATATTTTGAAGAAAAGTTCCAGAAACCCTATTGGGAAAATAAAGCGACGCTTTGAGAAATCGAAATGTTTTTCATAAAACAAACCAAAATAGCTTAGAAAAACCTTAGATCTGTTACACATATAAGAGATACAGGAGAAGAGATTAGGGTTTTCTAAAAAATAACCCAGAAATAGAGAGACCGACTTAGAAACACATAGGTTTAGTCGGAAAAAAGAAAGATCTTACTCGATCGAGCCATGGTGGCCTGAGAACGGTGAGCACAGGCCCAGAGGGTAAGTGAACGACCACTGGTCCCTTGAGGACCTCAGAGATGGCATGAATCCCGACCATAGGAGAGCCATTAGGGCTAGGAGTGATGGTGGAGCCACCGTTATTACCGGCGAGCAAACGGATGGCGAGTGGAAGCCATGGTTAGGCAGAGGGAGCTTAGAAGAGAATGAGAGGAGTGACGACGGGTGAGGATGAGAGAATGAGGGTTTGGGTGGTAGGTGATTTAGGTTAATTTGGCCATTGATCAAAATTGATCAACGGCCAAGATCTAACCAGAACTGGGTCGGGTAGATTTAGGAATTGGGCTTGGGGTTTGGTCTGATTTAATCAGACCTATTTGGGTTGGTTTAATAGGGGTTGGTTAATTAGTTTAGGCTAAAGTTGAAATAGGAATAGGCTATTTGTTAAATACCAAGATAGTTTAACTAAAATAGTAGACGGTGCAGATTGAGGTACGCAGTTTACCTCGCACTTTTGGAGGGAAGTTCAGCGTGAGTTGGGTACGCGAGTTGAGTTAAGCACAACATTCCATCCTCAGACGGACGGGCAGTCCGAGCGTACTATTCAGATCTTGGAGGATATGCCCCGCAGTTGTGTTATAGATATTGGAGGATCGTGGGATCAGTTCTTGTCGTTGGCGGAGTTTTCCTACAACAACATCTACTAGTCGAGCATTCAGATGGCTTCCTACGAGGCATTATATGGTAGATGGTGCAGATTGCCAGTTGGATGGTTTGGGCCGGGAGAGGCTCGGTTATTGGGTACAAACTTAGTTCAGGAGGCCTTGGACAATGTCAAGATTATACAGGATCGCCTTTGTACTACTCAGTCCAGGAAAAAGAGTTATGTCGGCCGTAAGGTTCGTGAGGTAGCATTCATGGTCGGAGAGAGGGTATTACTTTGGGTATCGCCCATGAAAGGTGTTATGAGATTTGGAAAGAAGGGCAAGTTGATCCCTAGGTACATCAGTCCATTTGAGATTCTCGAGAGAGTGGGGGAGGTAGCTTATAGACTTGCATTGCCTCCAGGGTTATCCTCAGTTCATCTGATATTCCATGTGTCCATGCTCCGAAAATATCACGGTGACCCGTCCCACGTATTAGATTTCAACTCTGTCCAATTGGACAAGGATTTGACTTATGAGGAGGAGCCAGTAGCCGTTCTGGATCGGCAAGTTCGTTAGTTGAGGTCAAAGAGTTACCCTTCAGTTCAAGTGGAGTGGAGAGGTCAGCGTGTTGAGGAATCTACTTGGGAGTCCGAGTTGGACATGCGGAGTAGATATCTCCACTTGTTCGCCAGTTCAGGTACTTTTCTATGTCCGTTCGATGACGAACGTTACAGGTGGAGATTGTGATGACCCAAAGGGTCATCTTATGATTTAAGACTCCATTCCGGGCTCGTAAGCCTTTAAAATATTATTTTTATTCACCTCAATTTATGTGTGCAGTCAGGCATGAATCCGAAAATCCTTTATGTGAAAATATATGAAATAATAATTTTTGAGAGTTAAATTGATTTTTAGTTAACTTTGGTCAACGTTTTGAGTAAACGGATCCAGATCTGTGTTCCGACAGTCCCGAGAGGTCCCTAGTAAAATATGGGACTTGGGGGCATGTTCGGAATCAAATTCCGAGGTCCCTAGCTCGAGAAATGAATTTTTGATGAAAATTGTTAAAATGAAATTTAAGGGAATTAAAGAAATTGATTAATGTTTGAACTCATTGGTATCGGGCCCGTATTTTGGTTCCGGAGCCCGGTACAGGTCTATTATAACATATATGTTATGTCTGAGAAATTTGGTAGAAATCGGAGTTTATTTGACGTGATTCAGACGTCCGGTTGAGAAGATAGTGAATTTGAAATGTGCTTGAGTAATTCATGAGTTTTGATGCTAAATCCGTAGTTTTAGGTGTTATTTTAGCGATTTGATCGCACGATCAAGTCTGTAGAATGTTTTTAGATTTGTGTGCATGTTTGGTTTGGAGCCCCAAGGGCTCGGGAACTATCCGGGCGATGCGCAAATTGAGTTAACTTTCAACAAAGGCTGTTGGTGCACCAGTTTTGGTGTGCCCGCACCTGCGAGCCTTGGGCCGCAGGTGCGAGCGGAAGCCCACAGGTGAGACCAAGCCTGGGTTCCCCTACTTTTGCAGGTGCGGGCCCTTCTGTGCATTTACGCGATCGTAGAAGCGGTAGTCCATTCGCAGGTTCGGCCCAAGCATCGCAGGTGCGATGGTCGGGCAGTGTGTTCATATTAATTAGAACTCCAACTGTTTTTCTTCTTATTTTTCACAAGGATAGAAGACTTAGAGAGATTTTCTCAAGACCTTTTCATACCAAAAGCATAGGTAAGTGTTCATTAACTACTTTCTTCCAATTACCCATTATTTTTCATCAATTTACAACGAAAAATCTAGGATTTTCATGGTAGAAATTGGGGTTTGGGTAGAATTACGAAATTTTATATAATTGGAATTTAGACCTCGAATTGAGGTTAAATTTTGAAACTAATTACATATCCAGGCTCGGGGGTGAACGGGTAAATGAATTTTGGTCCGAACCTCGAGTTTGGACCAAGCGGGCCTGGAGTCGATTTTTAACTTTTTTTGGGAAAACTTAGGAAAACCATGATTATGCATTAGAGTTAATTCCTTTAGAAATAATTATTGATATTGAACTAATTATGATTAGATACGAGTGGGTTGGAGGTGAATTCTAAAGGAGAAATTGTACTTGAGCAGTGAGTGGACTGCGAAATCGAGGTAAGTGTTGTGTCTAACCTTAGCTTGAGAGAATATGCATTGATGACTACTTGATACTTCTTTTGTTGTTGAATACGATGTATAGGTGATGTGACGAGTACCTATACATTGTGGTCGAGTCATAACACGCGAGTGCAAGTTAATTCTTGTTATTCTTGTTGTCTTAAAGCCTATTATCTATGATTATTGTTGTTAGTGAAGTGTTGGAAGATTTGTATCCGGTTCCACCGAGATGGATAATATTGTGAATATTTAGTTGAGATTGAAATGTTAAATGGTGATAGAAACTATGATGAAATACTGATTTCTTTTGAAATTCCTCTTTATATGTTGTTAAAGATTCTGTGACTGGTGAGGAAGAGTGTAAAGCACGAAGGGTGATGCCGTGCATAATTTAATTAAATGGTGAGGAAGAGTGTAAAACACGAAGGGTGATACCGTGCATAATTTATTTAAATTGTGAGGAAGAGTGCAAAACACGAAGGGTGATGTTGTACATAATTTATCCATATTGTGAGGTGAGAGTAAAAGCACGAAAGATGATGTCGTGCATCCTTATTTATAATCTGATGAGGATGAGAGTAAAATAACGAAGGGTGATGCCGTGCATTCTAATTATTATTTGGTAAGGCTGAGAGTAAAAGCACGATGGGCTGAGAGTAAAAGCACGAAGGGTGATGTCGTGCAAGTTTACTTTCTATTTTAATTGCTTAAATTATTGTTGATCACAGTTTATTTCTATCTTATTGTTTTCTCACTCCTTATGTTAAATTCCCCACTGTATGCTCCCTTCCCATTATTTGTTGTTTACTTTTCTTTATTTGCTGTTATTTCTACTAGCATGATTATACATGTCCAGGTTTTTATGTGGTGTCATATCCTAGACTCGTCACTACTTCATCGAGGTTAGGCTCGACACTTACAATACTTGGGGTCGGTTGTTCTGATACTGCACTCTACACTTCTTGTGCAGATCCAGCTTTAGGTCCGAGCTGAGTTCGAGTTGTAGCAGACTATTCGCGCAGAGACACGAGGTAGATATGCCGTCGTCCGCAGATTTCTGGAGTCTCTTCCTTATTATTCAGTTGTTGTTTAATTTAGTTCAAAACAGATATAAATTTTCTTTCAGCCAAATACTTGTAGTAAATTCTTAGTAGTCGTGAACTATGACTCCAAATCCTGGGTAGCTAGAAATTAGTATTAGTTTCGCAGTATCGTTTTACTATTTCATTTATTACTTTTGGTATCGTATATTGGATGGTAGTAACTTTTCTTATATGTTTTAGTTATTTTAATGTCGTAACCCTCTAATGTTGGCTTGCCTAGCAAGTATAGCGTTAGGCGCCATCACGGTCCCGACGGTCGGAAATTGGGTCATGACAGTAGCATTGAAATTGGATATTCAGACTTTCATCTATAACACTTCTATGAAATTTAAAGTGCTATGATGACTCCATATATATTTCATTCGCTTCTGTAATTGCACTTTTTGTCACGACCCGAATTTCCCACCGTCAGGACTCTGATGGCGCCTAACATTGAACTCGCTAGGCAAGCCAACGTTAATGATTATTTACCTAATTTCTTTATTATTAACAACTAACGGGTGATATATAAAATCAGCGGAAATAAAAGTGCGAAAGAAAATAAAGTCTAACAGCTTGACTAAATACCATTACGAAATTCATATACTAAACCCAGAATTTGTTGTCGCAACTTCATGGACAGTCTACGAATACTACATATAAAGGTCTGAACAAAATAAATACATTTGTCTAAGAATAAAGAAGAACAAAGTGAAAATAAAGTAGGAGGGGGCGCCAAGTCCTGCGGACGCCTGCGGGACTACCTCGGAATCTCCAAATGGACTGAAAGCAGCCTCCTTACTCTAAGGTCCGTAGGGTCCTGTACCGGGATCTACACAAAAGTGCAGAGTGTAGCATCAGTACAACCGACCCCATGTACTGAGTAAGTGTTGAGCCTAACCTCTGTGAAGTAGTGACGAGGCTAGGACACGACAACTAACTAAACCTGTGCAGTTTAATCATATACGAGAAAATAATAACAACAAGAAATAAGCAGCTAAATACAAAGAAAGGAGAAAATGTTGAGGGGAGGAAATATCAAATAATGTAAATAACGAAGTAAAGCAACAAATTAGATATCAATTTAAACAACAGAAGTAACAGCACAAAAACAAGTGCACGGCATCACCCTTCGTGCTTTTACTCTCATCCTCACCAAATAATAAATAGAATGCACGATACTACCCTTCGTTCTTTTACTCTCATCCTCACAATAAATCAATAGAAACGGCACGACATCACCCTTCGTGCTTTTAATATCATAATATGTCACGGCATCACCCTTCGTGCTTTTACCCTCTCTCACAATATCATACACGGCATCACCCTCCGTGCTTTACACTCTTCCTCACCCAACAAATCAATAACAACAATCTAGAAAGGAAATCAACAATACAAACAACAATAATAAAGCCATAACGTCCCGGCAAGGGAGTCAATAGTAGAATCAATATCATCCCGGCAAGGGAAACAGTTATAACCAATCTCACCTAGTTACTCAATTTCACGTAGTAATTCTCAACTTGAACCAATACTCAACAATGATCAATACCAAAGAAACACCACCAACATAGATAATTATCAAATTAAACTCAAATAATGTTTAATGAAAAATCACATAAATCACAATATTCGACTCACGGCATGCTTGCCACCAACGTATAGATACTCATCACCACACCTATACGTTGGACATTATACTAACACATAGAAAATAAGACACAATACCTATTCCCTCAAGCTAAAGTTAAGACAAACACTTACCTCGAATTCCACGACCAAACTCAAGCCTCAATTGCCACTTTTCCTTTAGAATTCGCCTCCAATTCGATTGTATCTAGACATAATTAGCTTAACAATATCAATAAATACTAAATAATTCAACCCCAATTCTTAATTATAGGTGTTCTACCATTCTTCCCAAAAAGTCAAAAATTGACCCCGGGCCCGCTTGGTCAAAACACGAGGTTCGGACCAAAACTCGATCACCCATACACCCACGAGCCCGAATATGTAATTAGTTTCGGAATCCGACCCCAAATCGAGGTCTAAATCCCCAAAATTTTAAAATATCTAATTCTCCTAAAATCCCTAATTTCTACCCTTAAAGGACAAGATTTAGGCGTAAAAATCTAATGGGCGTTGATGGAAATTGAAGGAAATGAGGTTAAGAACACAAACCTATGATTTGGTGATGAAATCCCTCTTCAAAAATGGCCCAAGGTCGAGTTTCAATGAAAGAGTTGTGAAATTTTTGAGAAATCCCGTTTTGCTACTAGTTTAAGAGGGCTGGACAGACCTTCTACGCGTTCGCGTGAGGTCTGTCGCGTTCGCGTAGCCTGGGCCATATTGTCCTTCGCATTCGCGACACTGCCTATGTGTTCACGTAGGCTCACCCCTCCCTGTCCTTTGCATTCGCGTGCCTCTGGCCGCGTTCGCATAGGGTTCCAGCTCCCTGAAAATACTGCGTTCGCGAGGGCCTAAACGTGTTCGCGTAGAGAAACCTACCCAGGGCTCCGCGTTCGCTTCGTGGCCAGCGCGTTCGCATAGAGTACCCATGCCCCTTTCCCCATTTGTTCTTCGCGTTCGCGTGGGTTACCACGCGTTTGCATAGAGTAAAACACCAGACACCAGCAAACACCATTCTCACCAGAATTTTCTAAGTCCAAATCACTCTGACACCTATCCGAAACTTACCCGAGCCCTCAGGGCTCCAAACCAAACATGTACACAACCTTAACAGCATCCTACGGACTTATTCGTGCGATCAAATCGCCAAAATAATATCTTAAACAACGGATTTAGCATAAAAATCAAAGGAAAATTTCAAGAACTTTCAAAGTTTCAGTTTCACAAATACGGGTCCGAATCACGTCAAATGACCTCCACTTACCAAATTTTACAAGCATCACTCAAATACTATATTAAACCTGTACTTGACTCCGGAACCAAAATACGGGCCCGATACCATCAATTTCAAATATAATCAAATTTTCAAAAACTCTTATAATTTCAGGAAAACAATTTCTTTCAGAAATTCATTTCTCGGACTTGGGACCTTGGAATTCGATTCCGGGCATACGCCCAAGTCCCATATTTTTCTATGTCCGTTTACCCAAAATTTTGACCGAAGTCAACTTAAATTTAATTTTTTAAAGGCAAAATTAGCATTTTTCTCAATTTTTCATATAAAAGCTTTCCGGATATACGCTCGGACTGCGCACACAAAGCGAGGTAAGATAAAAAGAGGTTTTTCAAGGCCTCGGATTGACTTATAAAATGAGAGATGACTTTTGGGTCATCACATTCTCTACCTCTAAAACAAATGTTCGTCCTCGAACGGACGTAGAAAAGTACCTGAATCAGGGAAAAGATAGAGATATCGGCTCTCATATTGGACTTGAACTCCCATGTAGCTGTCTCAGCAGGCTTACCTCTCCACTGAATACGAACCGAATGATAACTCTTCGATCTCAACTGACAAATCTACCGGTCTAATACGGCTACCGGCTCCTCCTCATAGGCCAAATCCTTGTCCAACTGGACACTGCTGAAGTCTAACACATGGGCTGGATCGCTGTGATACTTCTGAAGCAAGACACATGAAACACTGGATGCACAGCTGATAAATTCGGTGGCAACGCAAGTCTGTAAGCCACCTCTCCCACTCTATCAAGTATCTCAAAAGGACTGATGTACCTAGGACTTAGCTTGCCCTTCTTCCGAAATCTCATCACGCCCTTCACGGGCGACACCCTAAGCAACACCGACTCTCCGACCATGAATGCCACATCACGAACTCTGCGGTCGACATAACTCTTTTGCGTTGAGCTATACGAAGTCTATCATGAATTATCTTAACCTTATCCAAGGCATCCTACACTAAGTCTGTACCCAACAACGGGGCCTCTCCTAGCTCAAACCATCCAACTGGCGACCGACACCGCCTACCATATAATGCCTCATAAGGGGCCATCTGAATGCTCGACTGATAGCTGTTGTTGTAGGAAAACTCAGCTAATGGCAAGAACTGATCCCAAGAGCCTCCAAAGTCAATGACACAGGCTCGTAGCATATCCTCCAAACTTTGAATAGTACGCTCGAATTGTCCGTCCGTCTGAGGATGAAATGTTGTGCTCAACTCAAGTCACGTGCCTAACCCGTGCTGAACTACCCTCCAGAAATGCGAGGTAAACTGCGTACCTCGATCAGAAATAATGGACATGGGCATGCCATGAAGACGAACAATCTCCGTAATGTAGATCTCTACCAATCTCTCCGAAGAATAGAAACTGCCACAGGAATGAAATGCGCTGACTTGGTCAGCCTATCCACAATAACCGATACTGAATCGAACTTCCTCTGAGTCCGTGGGAGTCCAACAACGAAATCCATGGTGATACGCTCCCACTTCCACTCAGGAATCTCAATCTGCTGCAATAATCCACCAGGTCTCTGATGCTCGTACTTTACCTGCTGACAATTCAAGCACCGAGCTACATATGCCACAATATCCTTCTTCATCCTCCTCCATCAATAATGTTGCCGCAAATCCTGATACATCTTTGCGGCGCTCGGATGAATGGACTACTGGGAACAATGGGCCTCCTCTAATATCAACTCACGAAGTCTATCCACATTGCGCACACAAATACAACCCTGCATCTGTAAAACTCCATCATCACCAACTGTAACCTGCATGGCACCGTCGTGCCGCACTGTGTCCCTAAGGACACACAAATGAGGATCATCATACTGCCGATCTCAAATAGGATCAAATAATGAAGAACGAGCAACTATATAAGCTAGAACACGGCCGAGCTCAGAAACATCCAATCTCATGAACCGATTGGCTAAAGCCGGAACATCCAAAGCAAGCGGTCTCTCCCTGACCGGAATATATGCAAGACTACCCATACTGGCTGACTTCCTACTCAAAGCATCAGCCACCACATTGGCCTTCCCCGGATGATATAAGATGGTGATGTCATAGTCTTTCAACATTTCCAACCATCTCCTCTGCCTCAAATTCAACTCTTTCTGCTTGAACAAATATTGCAAACTCTTATGATCCGTGAACACCTCACATGACACGTCATACAAATAATTCCTCCAAATATTTAGCGCGTGGACTATGGTTGCTAACTCCAAATCATGAATTGGATAATTCTTCTCGTGGATCTTCAACTGACGTGAATCATATCCAATAACCTTTCCATCCTGCATCAACACTACACCAAGTCCAACCCGAGATGCATCACAATACACAGTATATGGCCCTGAACCTGTGGGCAAAACCAACACCAGCACCGTAGTCAAAGTTGTCTTGAGCTTCTGGAAGCTCGCCTCACACTCCTCTGACCACCTGAACTGGGCACCCTTCTGAGTCAACCTGGTCATCGGGGCTGCAATAGACGAAACCCCCTCCACAAACCGACGGTAATAGCCCGCCAAACCCAAGAAACTCCGGATCTCTGTAGTTGATGTGGGTCTAGGCCAATCCTTGACCAATGCAATTTTCTTAGGATCCACCTGAATACCCTCATACAACATGACCCAGGAATGCAACTGAACTCCACCAAAACTCACATTTCGAAAACTTAGCATATAATTGATTGTCCTTCAGAGTCTGGAGAACAACTCGAAGGTACTGCTCATGCTCCTCCCGGCTGCAGGAATAAATCAGAATATCATCAATGAAGATAATCACGAAGGAATCCAAATAAGGCCTGAACACTCGGTTCTTCAAGTCCATGAAAGCTGTTGGGGCATTTGTCAACCCGAATGACATCACTAAGAACTCATAATGCCCGTACCGAGTGCGAAAAGTTGTCTTAGGGACATCGGATTCCCAAATCATCAACTGATGGTAGCCAGATCTCAAATCAATCTTCGAAAATACCTTGGCACCCTGAAGCTGATCAAATAAATCATCAATCCTCGGAAACATATACTTATTCTTGATGGTAAGCTTGTTCAACTACCGATAATCTATGCACATCCTCATAAACCCATCCTTCTTCTTAACAAACAACACTGGCACACCCCAAGGCGAGACACTAGGCCTAATAAAGCCTTTATCAAGCAAGTCCTGCAACTGTTCTTTCAACTCCTTCAACTCTGGTGCAGCCATACGATATGGCGGAATAGAAATGGGCTGAGTGCTCGGAGCCAAATCAATGCAAAAGTCAATATCCCTGTCCGGTGGCACACTCGGCATGTCTGCAGAAAATACCTCCGGAAACTCACGCACAATGGGCACACACTCCATAGAAGGAACCTCTAGAATCACGAACATAAGCCAAATACGCCAAACACCCCTTCTCGACCATGCACCAAGCCTTCATATAAGAGATAATCCTGGTGGAAGAATGACCAGGAGTCCCTCTCCATCCCAGTCGAGGCAACCCCGTCAATGCTAAGGTCACGGTCTTGGCATGACAGTCCAGTATGGCATGATAAGGCGACAGCCAATCCATCCCCAAAATGACATCAAAATCTACCATATCAAGGAGTAGGAGATCTACACTGGTCTCCAGACCACCAATAACCACTACACACGAACAGTAGACGCGATCCACCACAATAGAATCACCCACCGGTGTAGACACATATACAGAAGTACTCAGAGAATCACGTGGCATGACCAAATAAGGAGCAAAATAAGATGACACATAGGAATATGTGGACCTTAGATCAAATAAAACTGAAGCATCCATGCTGCAAACTGAAACCATACCTGTGATAACCGCATCGGAGGCCTCAGCCTCAGGTCTGGCTGGAAGAGCATAACATCGGGGTTGGGCCCCGCCAATATGAACTGCATCCCTGGGACGGCCTCCTGCTGGCTGACCTCTACGTCTAGTAGCCTGGCCTCCACCTCTAATTGCCTAACCTCCGCCTCTAACACCTCGACTCCCACCTCTGGATGGCTGAGCAGATGGTGGAACACCTGGAGCGGGAACCATAGCACAAGAATCCTGGTGCTAAGAACTACTCGAGGCTTGAGGGAAAAATCTAGCAATGTGCCCCAGACCACCACAAGTGTAACAAGATCTCGGCTGCTGAGACTGCTGGCCCTGAAACTGACCCTGACAACCTGAGTAACCACCCTAAAAACTCTGGAGCAGCGGTGCACTGATAGAAGCTGGTGGTGCACTGTAGGGAAACTGATCAGAATAATGCATGTGGGAACCACGGCCACCTGGAGCACTGCGAGAAACCTGAAGTGCTGACCGAAACAGCCTAGATGGAAGGCCCCTACAAAAAGAATCCCTGCCTCTATATGAGACACCACTGAACCGGCTAAAATGACGAGGCCTCTTGTCAGACCCCTGACCACTCCCTTGTGATAGAACCATCTCGACTCGTCTGGCCACATTGGCTGCATCCTGAAAGGAAATATCACTCCCTGCCTTTCTATCCATCTGCAATCTGATCGGCTGAGCTAGTCCCTCAATAAACTTCCTCACCCTCTCTCGGTCGGTGGGAAGTATCATAATAGCATGATAGGCCAAGGTAATGAATATGGTCTCATACTGAGTGACGGTCATAGAACCCTGCTGGAGACGCTCAAACTGCCTCCGATAATCCTCTCTTTTAGTGATAGGGAGAAACTTCTCTAGAAAAAAATCGGAGAACTGGGCCCAAGTCAAAGGCGGTGATCCAGCTGGTCTAGCCAAACAATAATCTCTCCACCAGGTCTTGGCAGGACCTGACAGACGAAAAGTAGCAAAGTCGACCCCATTGGTCTCCACTATCCCCATGTTCTGTAGAACCTCATGGCAGCTATCCAAGTAGTCCTGGGGATCCTCTGAAGACGCCCTGTTATGTAGTAGTAAACAGCTTGGTGAACCGGTCCAACCTCTACAAAGCATCAGCAGACATAGCTACTCCATCACCGGTCTGAGCCACAATACCCCGCTGAACTGCCCCAGCTGTCTGAGGTGCTGGAGTCTGGAACTGAGAAGCTAACTGCTCCGGAGTGCGAGTAGGGGAGTCTGGGCTCCTCCCCCAGCCTGAGGGACGGCTGGTGCTATAGGAAGTAAATATGACTGAGAAATGCTCTCCATGAGGCCCACTAGACGGACCAGAGCATCCTGGAGTACCGGGGTGGCAATGAACTCCTCGGGAACCTGAGTTGGTCTAACCGGGACTGTCTGGGCAGGAACCTCATCAGCAAGCTCTACCTGAGGCTCCACCACTGGGCTAGCTGCTATGGGATGAGCCCTGCCCCTGCCTCGTCCTCTAGCACGGCCTCGTCCTCGGCCCCTTGTGGCAGTTGAAATTGGAGACTCGAGCTGTAGATCAGTGGATGAAGAAGCACCTGTTCTCGCCATCTACGAGAGAATATAGTAGAAATTCAATTAATATTGACAAATCAAATCGCACGACAGAGAAGAATAGATGTGAAGTCATTCATAAACTCTGTAGCCTCTAGGGTATAAGTACCGACGGCTCCGTACCGATCCCTCAGACTCTACTAAGCTTGTCCGTGAATTGTGAGACCTAAGCAACCTAGTACTCTGATACCAACTTTTCAATACCCGAATTTTCCACCGTCAGGACCGTGATGGCGCCTAACATTGAACCCGCTAGGCAAGCCAACGTTAATGATTATTTACCTTATTTATTTATTATTAACAACTAACATGTGATATACAAAATTAGCTGAAATAAAAGTGCGAAAGAAAACAAAGTCTAACAGCTTGATTAAATACCATTACGAAATTCATAATACTAAACCCAGAATTTGTTGTCACAACTTCACGGACTGTCTATGAATACTACATATAAAGGTCTGAACAAAATAAATACATTTGTCTCAGAATAAAGAAGAACACAATGGAAATAAATTAGGAGGGGACGCCAAGGCCTGCAGACGCCTACAGGACTACCTCGGAATCTCCAAATGGACTGAAAGCAGCCTCCTCATTCTAAGGTCCGTAGGGTCCTGTACCGGGATTTGCACAAAAGTGCAGAGTGTAGCATCAGTACAACAAACCCCATGTACTGAGTAAGTGTCGAACCTAACCTCGGCGAAGTAGTGACGAGGCTACGACACGAAAACCAACTAAACCTGTGCAGTTTAATCATATACGGAGAAAATAACAACAACAATAAATAAGCAGTTAAATACAAAGAAAGGGGGACATGCTGAGGGGAGGAAATATCAAATAATGGAAATAACGAAGTAAAGCAAAAAATTAGATATCAATTTAAACAACATAAGTAACAGCACCAAAACAAGTGCACGGCATCACCCTTCGTGCTTTTACTTTCATCCTCACCAAATAATAAATAGAATGCACGGCATCACCCTTCGTGCTTTTACTCTCATCCTCACAATAAATCAATAGAAACGGCACGGCATCACCCTTCGTGATTTTAATATCATAATATGGCACGACATCACCCTTCGTGCTTTTACCCTCTCTCACAATATCATACACGACATCACCCTTCGTGCTTTACACTGTTCCTCACCCAAACAAATCAATAACAACAATCCGGCAAGGAAATCAACAATGCAAACAACAATAATAAAGCCATAACATCCCCGGCAAGGGAGTCAACAGTAGAATCAATATCATCCCGGCAAGGGAAATAGCTATAACCAATCTCACCTAGTTACTCAATTTCTCGTAGTAATTCTCAACTTGAACCAATACTCAACAATGATCAATACCAAAGAAACACCACCAACATAGATAATTATCAAATTAAACTCAAGTAATGCTTAATGAAAAATCACATAAATCACAATATTCAACTCACGGCATGCTTGCCACCAACGTATAGATACTCGTCACCACACCTATATGTTTCACATTATACTAACACGTAGAAAATAAGACATAATACATATTCCCTCAAGCTAAGGTTAAGCCAAACACTTACCTCGAATTTCACGACCAAAATCAAGCATCAATTACCGCTTTCCTTTTAGAATCGCCTCCAATTCGATTTTGTGTAAACATAATTAGCTTAACAATATCAATAGATGTTAAATAATTCAACCCCAATGCTTAATTATAGGTGTTCTATCATTCTTCCCAAAAAGTCAAAAATCGACCCCAGCCCCGCTTGGTCAAAATACGAGGTTCGGACCAAAACTCGATCACCCATACACCCACGAGCCCGAATATGTAATTAGTTTCGAAATCCGACCCCAAATCGATGTCTAAATTCTCAAATTTGTAAAATCCGTAATTTCTACCCTTAAAGAACAAGATTTAGGCCTAAAAATCTAATGGGTGTTGATGAAAATTGAAGAAAATGAGGTTAAGAACACAAACCTATGATTTGGTGATGAAATCCCTCTTCAAAAATCACCCAAGGTCGAGTTTCAATGAAAGAGTTGTGAAATTTTTGAGAAATCCCGTTTTGTTATTGTTTTAAGAGGGCTGGACAGACCTTCTACGCGTTCGCTTGAGGTCTGTCGTGTTCGCGTAGCCTTGGCCATATTGGCCTTCGCGTTCACGACACTGCCTATGCGTTCCGTAGGCTCACCCCTCCCTGGCCTTCGTGTTCGCGTGCCTCTGGCCGCGTTCGCATAGGGTTCCAGCTCTCCCATTCCCAGCTCCCTTAAAATAGGGCGTACGCGAGGGCCTAGACACGTTCGCGTAGAGCAACCTATCCAGGGCTCCGCGTTCGTGTCGTGGCCAGTGCGTTCGCATAGAGTACCCAGGCCCTTTTCCCCGTTTGTTCTTCGTGTTCGCGTGGGTTACCACGCGTTCGCATAGAGTAAAACACCAGACACCAGCAAATAACATTCTCACCAGATTTTTCTAAGTCCAAACCACTCCGACACCTCTCCGAAACTTACCCGAGCCCTCGGGGATCCAAACAAAACATGTACACAACCTTAAAAACTTCCTACGGACTTACTCGTGCGATCAAATCACCAAAATAACATCTTAAACAACAGATTTAGCATAAAAATCAAAGGAAAATCTCAAGAACTTTCAAAGTTTCAATTTCACAACTACGGGTCCGAATCACGTCAAATGACCTCCGTTTCTTACCAAATTTTACAAGTATCACTTAAATACTATATTAAACCTGTACCGGGCTCCGGAACCAAAATACGAGCCCGATACCATCAATTTCAAATATAATCAAATTTCCAAATTTATAATTTCAGTAAAACAATTTCTTTCAAAAATTCATTTCTCGGGCTTGGGACCTCGAAATTCGATTTCAGGCATACGCCCAAGTCCCATATTTTCATACGGACCCTCCGGGACCATCAAATTACGGGTCCGGGTTTATTGACCGAAGTCAGCTTAAATTCAATTTTTAAAGGCAAAATTAGCATTTTTCTCAATTTTCATATAACAGCTTTCCGGATATACGCTCGGATTGCGCACGCAAAATGAGGTGAGATAAAAGGAGGTTTTTCAAGGCTTCAGAACACAATTTTTGACTTATAAAATGAGAGATGACTTTTTAGGTCATCATAGTTTTTAATTTTTAAAATAAAAATATTAACTTCTGTGATTGCATAATCAGCAAGTAGGATCCTTCCTCAAGTCTTTTCAACCTTTCTTCATAGATTATTAAATTGATCTCCATTGTTTTGTTTTCTCTAGCGTGATAAAAGTGAAACTTAAGAAGATATTAGATACTTAACATATCAATTCTAATTCTTTTGGCATTTTCCGTGTTTAAATGTTATTTTAAAAATTAAGTTGTTAGAGCTTGATCTCATTTGTGTGTTCAAGGGAACAGAAGCGTGGATTGAGAAACTATAGTAAGAAATAATTTTCTATACATTTTGTGAAAAATTCATTGATCCCACATAGTTAAATAGTTTTAAGTCGTGGGCGAGTATCTCACTATTTTTTTAAAATAAACAGCAAAATTAATTTTTTAATTATGTGCTGACTATCGTTTCAATAATCTTATGTAAGTACAAAAGGTTTAAAAATCTGTAATAATGTAGAATTTTTTAACCATAATTTTTACATATTTTGGTTGAGTTATTCCATATCCATCTATTTGAATGAATTTTCTGAGTTTCTTGAATGTGGAAGGAAGTCCAGTTTATTATGGGCTGGCAAAAGTACAAATGCTTTCACTAAAATTCTTATTTTTCTTGCTCCTTTATTCTTATTTTTAATTTGATTTAAAAAATCAATTCATTAATTTGCCTCTTTTGTTACATATCTTTATTATGTCTTCTCCTATGTTATCTAACTTTATAATGTCTCGCGTCTCTTCGATCGCCTCCCTTTATTTTTGTTAGTTAGAGAAGCAAAAAGTAAAAAGTGGATTTGATTATTATCATTGTTACTATTATTATTTTGAAAATGAACACGTAAGGACTAAAGAGTAAGTAAGAAAAAATGAATGAAATACAAGAATTAAAACACAATGGCAAAAATTAGAGAAGAGATTCCTGGAATTTGAGAAATCAATTCAACAACAATAACATACCCAGTATAATTTCATGGATAGGGTCTGAGAAAGAAAGTGTATACGAATTTTACCCTTACCTGAAGAAGCAGAAAGGCTGTTTCCGATAAACCCTCGGCTCCAGAAAAGATGGAAAGGAAGAATAGGGGAGAAAAGAAGAGGAAAGATGGGGAGAAAGAAGGAAGAGGGAGGAAAAAGACGATATGGTTCAAATTCCACTAATTTGGTGATATGGTTCTGGTTTTATCTCTGTTTTTCTTTCGTTATTCATTAGATATGTCCAAAACAAGAAATCACGTTTCTAAGTTTATTAAACATACACATAAAGAGATCAAATTTCTTGAATTTTTTCTCTTCTGTTTACTCGTCCTTTAAGAAAAAAATAAAAAATAGTATCTTTCACATAAATATAGAAAAATCAAGTTTCCCTAGAAAACTAAAAACGCTTTAGTGAAATAATTAGAAACTTATTTTAACTAATTTTGAATAGTAAAATGGATAAAACTTGAAATTTAATCTTTGAAACTAAAAAGGAAAATATTTTATTCTTACATTTGAATATTAGACAATATTTCATATATTTGATAGGATTTTTTTATGATCCCGCGAAGCGCAAACAGATTTACTAGTTTAAAACATATAATGGTATTAAACTTTGCATTATTAATAACATTACTTATGCAAAAATAAATCTATAATTTAACGTGGAATAGAATATGAAAAAAAATCGGACAATGTTTCTTACTTATATTTGAATAAGAATATAAAGATAAAATGCACTTATAATAGGCCATTCCTCACGTAATGATTATCCTTGCAATTAACAATTGTTACATTATCATTTGTTGTATTTAGGGGTGTCAATAGTTCGGTTAGGGCGATTATTTTAAAAAATATATATTATACTAATTTTTCGGTTACTCTATTATGTACAACCAAAATTAAACTTTTCGAAACCGTCCCAATCATATCGGTTTCTCTTCGGTATCGGTACAGTTCGGTTAACTTTCGGTATTTTTTTAAAAGTTACTAGTAAAACTAGAATGCAATAATATACGTACTTTTATAGGACTTAGTAAAAATCTCTAGATAGTTTTACTGTTTAAATGGTGATGAGTTAAGAAACACGAAAGATGGCTAGAGTATAGATCCATCCACTACTCTACACAACGTAAAAGAAACTAGCAATGACAAAGAAAAGATAAATCACACGAATATAAAGATATTAACCAAGTTGAGACTCAAGAATAAAATCTATAAAAGATTAAATATTCATAAATCTAAATCATACGGAAGGAAACATATTCAAACATTGTAGTTTGCTACTCATAATCGCTAGTATACTTTGTATCTTGCTAGTAAATATGCTGGAAATAATTTAGTTTCAGTAGGAGTAGCATAATAGGTTTGGGAATTAAGATTTTGATTTTAATTACTTATTGACTTGTAACCAATTTCATAATTTCATGGCCCAAGAAAATTTTTAATGTTTTATTATTTTCAAACTTAATATATAAATATATTTTTCACATATAAACTTATTCGGTATGGTTCGGTATTTTTTCAGTTTATTTTTATAAAATAAAAATCTACTCTAATTATCGGTACGTTTGTAGATTTATATAAGAACCTACTGTTTTATTTTAAAAAAATACTAAAAATTAGTTCGATATCGCACAATGCAATTTAGTCGGTGATTTTGGTGTTATGTGATGTGTTTTGGAGGTTCGACCAAGTTTGGGTAAGGTATTAGGACTGGTTGGTAAGTTTGGTTAAGGTCCCGGGGGCCTCGGGGATGTTTCGGATGCTCAACGGGTGATTTTGGAACTTGGAAAACAGCTGAACCATTTCTGGTTCTGGTGTCCCGCACCTGCGCTGGACTTTCCGCAGGTGCGGACACGCAAGTGCGGGATAGGGGCTCGCAGGTGCGGGCTTGGTCAAGTCAACTAGTTCTCGCAGGTGCAGAGCCGCAAATGCGGCCAATTGACCGCAGGTGCAGCCATAGGCCTTTTAGTGGGTTTTCGCACCTGCGATGGATTTTTCGCGGATGCGGTCCAAGGGGCGCATGTGCGGAAATCGCTGGGCAGTTTATATCAAATTCGAGGGCTTGAATTTCATAACTTCTAAAATTAATTTGGAGCTCAGGTGTAGGAGATTTGGAGTGAGTTTTGAAGAAAAGCTTCATAGGTAACAATTCCTAACCCTATTTCCTTTGTATATCATTAATCTATAGCAATTTCTTCCATGCAATTGAGGGATTTAGGTGAAAAATCATGCAAATGGGAAGAAGTTTCCCCAATTAGGAAATCCGAGAATTTAATAGGATTTTGTCGTCGATTTTCGATGATTCTTGTTCGAGTGAGTTCATGAGTGAATGGGTGTTCTAAGTTTGTAACTTTCACTCGATTCCGAGACGTGGGCCCGGGGGACTTTTTGGTCGATTTTCCTAATTTCGCGTATTAGCCTCGAACTTATTAGCTATTTTGATTCCATAAAGTGATATTTACATTATGCAATCGAATTGAATATATTTGGGTCATTCGGAGTCGGATACTCGTGGCAAGAGCGTGGTTTTGAGTTGAGTAGCGCAGTCGAGGTAAGCGGCTTGCCTAACTCTGTGTTGGGGACTTCCCCTAAGCTATTTTAATATTGTTTTATTTGTTTTGGGCGCCGTGTGCGTGAGGTGAAGAGTACGTACACGGGCCATTATTGTTAAAACTCTATTTTTCCTCCATGACTCAAATAATTTCACTCCTATTTCACTGACTCATGTATCGACTATGTAGTTTAGATTAGGAAATAGCATGCCTACCTGTTTTACTTGAATTTTTCCTAGTTATTACTATGTGTACCATGTTTAGGTAGTTTTATCCATATTTTTGCTTGTGATTTTTTCTGAACTGTTTTTAATAGAAATAGTATTCGGTATTTGTACTGCATTACATATTTAAACTAGGACTACGGACGAGATTCCGGGAGCTTCCCCCTCCCCTGTACTGCATTGCATATTTAAATTGGGACTACGGACGAGATTTCGGGAGCTTTCCCCCTGTACTGCATTGCATATTTAAATTGGGACTACGGACGAGATTCCGGGAGCTTGCCCCTGTTGTGAACAACTAATTTTTGACCACATCCAAATTCTACACTATTTTGCTGTAAATATTAAT